>OY751488.1:4044758-4065007 GCA_963565915.1 Entoloma clypeatum | reverse complement strand
GCTCGAACATCCATCCAACTCAAGCACCTCGAAAGTATCGTCCGTTGAATCCGTTAAGCCTGAGGCTGACGATTGCGGTTATGACTCTGTGTTCGAGAAGAAAACGATGTATGGCAATTACGATTCCTCGAGCTCTGCGTTATTCATACAGTATTAATAACAGGCGTTATATCGATTGGCGCATCATACCTGTCTTAGGAGTGTTATTCTCTTTTGTTGACATGGATCGAACCAACCTTGGAGCAGCATACACTGCAGGCATGGGTGCCGATCTCGTCAGCAACTCCATCATTCTTTGCTTCTCTTCCCATCCTGATCCTGTGTATGTCAAGAAACTCCAAACAGGGGATCGTTACAGCATCATATCGTCGCTTGACTCTGTCCCTTACATCTTGTTGTCAGTGAGGTGTTTCATGCTGGTTTGCCTCTGCTAAGGTTACTATGTCATTGTTAGCCAACTACCTGGAATGCTTGCTTTGCAGAAGGTCGGCATGCGCAACTGGCTGACGTTTATCATCACCGCATCGGGTGCCGTCCAACTTGCAATGGCGTTTGTACCGACCTGGGGTTATCTCATTCTAACGCGCATCTTGCTCGGAAGTCTCGGGGTAGATTATCTACCATCTGCTTAGAAAATTCTGGCTAATGATGACCTCAAGGCGTCCCTCGCGCCGGCCATTTTTTTTCTCATCCCGACCTGGTGAGCCTCGTACAAAATCAGATGAACGCCTCAAAACCTAACCAAGCCCTCAGGTACAAACGCCACGAAGTACAGAAGCGGTGTGTATCTCCAACATGGTTCGGAAGTGATGCTCATGGTGATGTCGTAGAATTGCTTGCTTTCTTTTGATACCTACAGCCTTAGGTGCCTTGAGTCCGATACTAGCATACGCGCTCACCTTGCTTGACGGACGACGTGGTATAAAGGGTTGGGCATGGATTTTTGTGAGTATCGGATTCTTGACAATCATCTCGCTTTTTCATCCAAGAATGGATGGCGTTAGATATCGAGGGTTCCTGACTCTCTTTTTCGGGGGTGCTGTGTTGGTTTTTTGTTCCAGACTTCCCCCATCAAAACAAATTCCTTACGCCAGAGCAAACTGCTCTTGTTTTGAAACGCGTTGAAGAGGATCGAGGAGACTCCATTCCTGATCCATTAACCAAACAGGTGGTATTAAAACATCTATGTGACTGGACTCTCTGGGCATGTGGTGGGTGTGCATCCGGATGAGGCCTAAGACGTTGGTCCGCACACTGACTTATGTCAACAGCAATCATGACTGGGTGTGCTGCCTTACCCGCATGTTCGTCCATGATGTCTCTCCTTGAGAACCCGTATTCACGTCGCGTGCTCAAGATGCTCAAGCATACTTCATAACGATCATCCTTCAAGGAATGGGCATGGGCCAAACACAGTCAATACTTCTCGTGAGTCACAGTCAGTCCGTACTTTGCCCATTAAATTTTTGTTTTCAGAGCGCGCCACCTTGCTTCTTTTCCGTACGTCAGGCCTGATTACTTCGAATGATAACTGACCGCAGGTAGCAGATCGCAACCACAATGCTTTTCTCTTGGGCATCCGATAGAACGAGGCACCGGACTGGCTTTATCATTCTGCCTGCCCTCATTTGTATCGTGGGGTTGCTCACGACAGCCTTCGCCTCCAAAAATGGAGTCAGATATCTCGGTAATACGCCGTCCGACTCCACCGGTCCCTTGTTGACCCCCTGCAGGCATTTTTCTTACCCTCTCTGGGAACCTGGGAACTGGGCCTGGCATCATGGCCTATGCAAGTCTCTTTTTCCAGTCGTGTCTCGGGATACGATTGCTAATCTTGCCCTTTAGATCTCCAACAATATGGTCACCCATACGAAGAAGTATGTCTTTCTTCCACACCCCCCCGCCGATTCCTACGATCCATTAAATTCTACTATCTTTCAAGATCAGTCCAGAATGGTACAAATCTTGTCAATCTGGGTGCCATCATAGCGACCTTGGCATTTCGTACACAAGATGCACCTCGATTTCTCCCTGGACTTGGGACAGCCATTGGATCGCAATGCGTGTTGATTATAGTCCTGTGTATCACCACTCTCCATTTCCGACGCTTGAACAGACTGTCCAAGGCAGGCAAGCTCGCAGAACCCCTGGAGGGCCAAGTTGGATTTTTCTATACGCTTTGATCGTTCATTTACGGTCTGGCACAAGGACTTCGTAATAGAGATGTCCGTTTGACCACAGAAACATGTGGAGAGTGCCTCGTCCTGTAGTGGCGGCGCTTGAGCAACTACTAAATACTGTATCAAACGCTAGACGATGACTCGTGCTGGTGGAGAAGGCTAACCTAGTTAGTTTTTACTCGTCAGAGCTTCTCACTGCTTCTCAGCATCCGGGAGACCTGGTTTTTGATGCGCACGAATGCTTATCATCGCTCACTGGCATAAGACCCTAGAAACAGGGGAGCACCAATATCCGCGAGAGGCCCGACTTTCCGAAGCAAGCAAATAAGTACTTGGCGGGGTGGACAGCCCGACAAGGCAGACTTGGCAGAGAAACAGAGAGCCAGATGCAACCACTCAACGATAGAATGAAGTTGCAAGGCAGCCTAAACGATACAAAAGGTTGAGTGAAACGGGCAACGTAGAGAGACACGTTCGAGTTAGCATGGCAACACAGGGCAGATGAGAAAAAGGGGTCGGAAAGGATCAACAGAGTGACCCTCAGAGCGTGGCTGATAAACAGTGCCGTGGCGGAAGGTCAAAGGCGGTGTGGCTATCATTGGCTTGCTATGTAGTGTCTTGACGATTCAAGGGCGGTGCAGGTTCACCATCGGCTTCGTGAAGCCTTTCTCCATCGAGAAACGCCCATAGCCTGATGCACAACGTCCGGGAAGTGGTCTTGACGTGGTTGGATAACGTGCTCGGGGCGGTCGAGATAATCATTGGCGAGGAAGACGACGTAATGCGTGAGGATTTACTGTGACGTGATTATGTTTTCTGGTCTTGGGATGCTATCCCTTCTTTCGCTGATGATGACCACTCCTTTTCATGCATTACCAGCTTTATCTTGTACCATTATATACATCCGGTATGGTTCCTGAACATTTTGCATTGGATTTGTTCCATATGATATCTATCTGTAAAAATCAGGGATCCAAGTTTTCATTTATTTGAGTATCTTGCGAAGACATATCAGACGGTGTTAAGATGGGGGCCGAACGGGCGATGACGAAGGAGGGCCTCGGTGGGGTGCTAATGATGTGCGCGGAAACCGCCGCGTGTCTTGGAACTCGACCGATTTCCACTACACGTTCTAGGATACATGCAAGTTCCTCGTTCTTCCAAAAGCGCAGCATCAACTGTTGGTGCCACAAGGGATAGGGAGAGTAACGCACCTCTGCCGCCGGTCCTTACGCAGATCTGTCTCCCAGTCACTCTCTCAGCCACACTGTCCACCCGACTGTTGAGTTCCGTCACCTTTGTCCAGAGGGCATCGAGCTCGGACCGGCTGCGAGATGAGAGCCACGTCTTTGCTATTATGAGTGCAGCTGCAATGGACTAGAGGAAACCCTCCGCGATGGCGTTGGCGCCGTTTTCTATATGAACAGAGGGGTGAAGGTAGAGAGGTGACAGACGACAAAATTACGCACCATGTTTCAGAAAGAGGTCGATTATGCTCTGCCGGCTCGCTCACGAGCTGAGTCTGCATCCTGACTTCGGTGCATCATCTGTACAGAGTTCACGCAGAGTTTGCGGAACCTGGGGTGTGGTTTTTAAATCATGCTCGTCGTAACGCGTGATACGGTTACAAGCAATCGCGACAGCGACACAAGTGACAAGACTTTGCAATCGTATTGACATGTATGTACATACTAGTTCTCAACGTGCTCTTCCTTCTTATTTAAATTCTTCTTGACTCACCAATTGCAACCGAATCCTAGCATCGCACTCCGTGGACCGTCGGCGGAAATTCTGTCAACTCACGCTTTTGTTATTCTGACCGCTGCCAGGCCTTGGAACCCTTAATGCCGTGATTGCTAGATAACAGAAGATAATCGAAAGCCCATCTAAGGCGACGCGCGGGCCTGCACCCGTGTTGGGCGGAAGGGAAAGTTGGCAACCTGAAAATGGGGTAAGTGTGGTCCAATGGAAAGATGAGAAGGACTCGAAATGACCGGTCGTAGGATGGTCTGGTCGAATTGCGGGCAGAGGTACATAGTCTCCTTCTCACGCCAAAAGCCTCTGTGATTCAGGCAGTTTACTTCAAGCGGCCTTCCTTTGCACCTGACGTTACAGCCTGAGCGGGTGCGTGCAACGATTAATCAGAAAACGTACATACCCCGAGTCAACGAGGGGAGTCTTCGTCCAACCTTCTCGACTTTCCAGCCACGACTAACAACTCTAGTATGCTCAGTGTTCATCGTTCGCTCGCCCGCCCCGCAAGTGATGGAATTATGGCATGCTTATCGCCATTCCTCAGTAATCCTCAGTACTGTGCCCCGCCCGGGAGGTTATGGAAGTTCTTCGTCCTTGGATTGCCTCTCAACATCTGGGATCAAAATGTTTCGTAGACCTGGGGGGTTTTCACATTACAGTGCTGGCATATGAAATATATTGGGGCGTGAGGGGCTTCCACGTCTTCAGGTTCTAAAGATGCATGGATAGTTATATTCGACGACTCACATGGTGGTTTGAATTTTGTAGTCTCGTTTTTTGACTAACATCTTGTCGTTAGGACATCACTGAAAAGAAGATAACCCCGGCAAACCTGGCACCCTCCTTGTGCGATGTGACATGCTGATGGGTTCACTTGATGAGAAACTTGAGCTGGCCGTATGAGCGAGGTATTTCTCCCTGGGAGACAGGACTCAAGGTGGCACGCGCCTGCCTGGACATGATCTTGCCTGGGATTACAACTATGTATCATCAGGATGCTTCCAATGTGGCAGATCTCCTGCTCTCCGAGTCACCCTTCACCTCGAAACGGACCGTGCCTGCCTCTGTTGATCATCATCCGCTGTGGTTCCTCACGGTGATCGGCAGACACGGCAGCGAGCCTCGCACCGCGGACCCGTCTCCTGCAAAATAGGAGCTGCAATACATCAGGCTGGTACCTCGCCACGCGGCAGCACTACGTAAGAGTGGGAGGTTGATTCATGGTACGGATGAGACGTGTTCCCACTCGATGACCCTAAGATTATACGCACGGCCCTGTCTTTTCTCGACGGATGAACCACTATACATAAAGCGCTTTCCGACAGTGACCCCAGTGGTTACCCTCCTATTTTTTCAATGCCGTTCATATCGAAGGTTGACGATCCATCTAAGTCAAAAACGTCCTCCGTTGAATCGATCAAGGCTAAGGGCGACGATTGCGCTTATGACTCTGTGCTTGAGAAGAAGACGATGTATGGCAATGATTATACTCAAGCTCTGCGACCACTCATACAACATATCTGTAGGCGTTATGTCGATTGGCGCATCTTACCTATCTTAGCATTGCTGTTTTCTTTTCTTGACATGGATCGAATCAACCTTGGAGCAGCATACACTGTAGGCATGGGTGTCGATCTCGTCAGCAACTCCATCATTCTTTGCTTCTCTTCCCATCCTGATCCTGTGTATGTCAAGAAACTCCAAACAGGAAATCGTTACAGCATCATATCGTCGCTTGACTCTGTCCCTTACATCTTGTTGTCAGTGAGGTATTTCCTGCTCGTGTGCCTTGCTGAGGTCGTGACATTGTTAGGCAACTACCCGGAATACTCGCAATGCGGAAGGTCGGCGTGCGTAACTGGCTGACGTTTATCATCACCGCATCGGGTGCTGTTCAGCTCGCAACGGCATTTGTGCCGACCTGGGGCTGTCTCGTTTTGATGCGCCTCTTGCTGGGAAGCTTCGGGGTAGATTATCTGCCACATCTTAGAAAATCCCGGCTGATGCTGACCCCAGGCCTCCCTCTTGCCGGCAATGCTTTTTATCATCCCGACCTGGTCAGTCTAGTAACGATCCACATGGATGCCCAAGAGACTGACCAAGCCCCAGGTACAAACGTCACGAAGTACAGAAGCGGTGTGTGTCTCCGACGTGGTTTGGAAGTGATGCTCATGGTGATGTCGCAGAATTGCTTACTTTCTTTTGGTACCTACAGCCATAAGTGCCTTGAGTCCGATACTAGCATACACGTTCACCTTGCTTGACGGACAACGTGGTATCAAGGGTTGGGCATGGATTTTTGTGAGTATCAAATCCTTGACAATCATTTCACTTTATCATCCAAGAATGGATGGCGTTAGATAATCGAGGGTTCCCTGACTCTCTTTTTTGGAGTGCTGTGTTGGTTTTTCGTCCCAGACTTCCCTCATCGAAACAAATTCCTCACGGCAGAGCAAACTGCTCTTGTCCTGAAACGCGTCGAAGAGGATCGAGGAGACTCCATTCCTGATCCATTAAACAAACAGGTGGTATTAAAACATCTATGTGACTGGACTCTCTGGGCATATGGTAAGTGCACTCGGGAACAAGGCCTAAGAAGTTGGCCATGCACTGACTCACAATTTGAACGTCGATAGGAATCATGTCCGCGTGTATCTCCTTACCCGCATGTTTGTCCATCCTGTCTCTCCATGAGAAACAATATTCACGACGTGTGCTTAGATGCTCAAGCCTACTTCATATCGATCATCCTCCGAGGCATGGGAATGAGCAAAACACAGTCTCTACTTCTCGTGAGTCACACTCAGCCCGTAACTTGCTCACCATGAACTTTATTTTGCAGAGCGCACCACCTTACTTCTGTTCCGTACGTCAGGCCGGAAGAATCCGAATAATACCTGATTGTAGGTAGCAGATCGTGTTCATGGTGTTTCTCTCTTGGGCATCGGATAAAACAAAGCATCGAACTGGCTTTATCGTTATATCCGCCCTCATTTGCATCGCAGGGTTGCTCATGACAGCCTTTGCCTCCCGCAGTGGAATCAGATATCTCGGTAATACACCGTCCAATTCCGCCAGTTCATTGTTGACCTCCTTGCAGGCATTTTTCTTGCTATCTGTGGGAACCAGGGAACTGGGCCTGGCGTCATGGCCTACGCAAGTATCTTTTCCCGCTGTGTCTTTAGGATGCGGCCGCTGATCTTTTTTACTAGGCCTCCAACAATCTAGTTTCTCATTCGAAAAGGTATGTCTTATGCCGCTGTTCCCTGCGACAGATGTCAATGAAGTCTATCTCTGAAGAGCAGTCCAAAGTGGTCTAAAGCTTGGTAGTGTCGGTGCTGTTATAGGCACCCTCGCGTTCCGTACAGAAGATGCACCTCGATTTCTCCCTGGTCTGGCAACAGCTATTGGATCACAATGCCTCTTGATCGTTGTCCTGTGTCTCACCAGCCTCCATTTCCGGCGTTTGAACAGGCTGTCCAGGGCAGGAAAGCTCACGGAACCCCTGGAGGGCCAACCAGGATTTTTATATACTCTTTGATTATTGTTTTCAGCCTTGAATAGATTACAGATGCATGACCTCAGAAACATATAATATTAGCAAAATGTAAGTATTCTATGGTGCAGTGCGCCTTACGGCCGCCACTTTTGGACAGCGGCGGAATTGCCCGGCAAAAAAAAATCAAATCTTCGGGAGCACTGTGATTACACTTTCGAGACGTTGAAGGAAAACATGCCGGACGCACTTGCATCAGTATCCGTTGAGACCATCCGGAAATGGGAGCATAGGATGAAAAGATGGATGGAGGCATATCGGGGTGGACTGGATGCGAAACAGGCTCAAATCCAGGTCAAAGCATTCAGTTCACGGCGCTACACATCACACAGAAGGGTTCCAGAGCGGGTCGCAGCCCAATTTGACATGTAATTACCTTGTTTGGTACTAGGCGGCGGAATCGACCACCCCAAAAACAAGAACTTCCACAGTTTTGAGTATTTTGACAAACCGTTTTAGGGTTTTGTTCCTCTCATCAAAACAAGCATTTTGGCTAAAGGACTAAGAAATCTGACTTTTTTTTCAGGAGGAATTTTGGTTGTACAAAAGTAGCGGCTTTAAGGCGCACTGCACCATACTTGAAAATTTCTCGAAATACTGCAGGCTCCTAAAACCATCCGCGAGGAGGGCGACGAAGGTTTTGTGAATGTTTGATCTGAAATCTTATCTTTGTTTGTTCATCCCAATATATCCTCACCCTCACTTTTCCCGACCACCTCCAACCACCTCCACACTCTCTGCCGCCGGCGTGTACATCTGTGGCTTCAAACGCACATCAACGGTGCTTGCCCTCCTGCACGCCCTCATTGCTGCCTGACCTCCAAGAGGTGCTGTGCACCCTGAGCCTCTCGGCGCACAGGAAGAAGAGCTCAGAGCTGCTGCAGTGGCTGTAGGCAGAGGTGTGGGTGCAGTGCCTTGCGCCGGCACTCGTCGATTTTGTAATTGAGCAAGAGGGCCATGTATTTCCTTTATTTTATCTCATGTTTTTCACAGAAATATATATGTTTGTGGGCATAACATACTATATTAGGAAGGAAGGAGGGGAGTGGGGGGGGGGGGGGGGTGTAAGGGCAACCACTTTCACTTTTCACTTTTCCTTTCCTTTCTTCCTTTCCTTTCTATTCCACCATCTCCGACGTCCTCCGATCGTATCCGCTGTCTCCGACATCTTATCAGCCTTTCCGCATCCGACGACTCCGCCCCCATCCGCTACTCCACACATCGGATCACAGGTACTATCATTCATCTTGTTTCCATTCATCCCCCATCCCTACTCCCGATCATTGCTCATCATTCATGCGTCTTGTTTTATCTCTTATTTCATATCTCATTTTACTATTTATCTCGCTAGCTTGCAGGGGAATCCTTAGAACTTTCTCTTCGGATCTCCCTTGCAAGTATCTGAGTTCGAGTCTTGGATCGTAAGGTCACCCTTACAGGGGGTCTAGCAAGGTCAAAAAAAAAGTCCGACATGTGTGGCTGTAGTCACATTCCGACACCCCCTTGGTTTCCTGCAATCAACGATGCCCCCCCCTCATCATTCCGCCTGCCTGTCTATCACAACAACCCTCATGCATCCTCCCGCCCATCAAGGTACCTCTCGCGCCATCTATTATTAGTTTGAGTGATCTCTCCCATCAATGTTGGAGATTCCGTTCCGTCTCCCAAGCCTTGCCATCAATGACACTAAGTAAAGTCCTCCCGCTCAACATCTCAATGTTACCACACTGTGCCTGCCCATCACCATGCCACCAAAGCATCCTCCCGCCCATTCTGCCATCAAGCGGGGTTGTCTTTGCTAATCAAACTGCCATCGGAAGGCCTCCATACCCATCCCCTCTCGTGAGCATGCCATGTGCGACTGGTTGTCCATCACCACAGTACCACCAAGTCCTGCCAATCGAGACACCTCTCCCCCGCAGCTGCACCCTGGCTCCACCCAGACATGTGTAGTAGCCTATATATACACCTGCCCACCGCGTGTCTTCACTTTGCTACTACCACCATGACCCTGCCTGCGACCGCTCCCACGTCTCTACATCTGCCGCTGGCCATCAGACCACCCACGTCTCTGTGTGAAGAATAATTGATCATCAATTGATCTCGTTCAACGGCACCTATCACCCTGGCGCATGAGGAAACCTGACTCGGAGTGAAACAGACGCACTGGCTTTGCCAGTCCCCATCCCGTACACTGCCTAATTGTCACTTGCAGAACACCACTGACATCCTCACAACATGGAGGCATTCCTGCTGCCGTGCCCACACGACTCATCCTCTGGCATGTTGTCTTCCAGTTCCATGGTTCCTGGCCAGCTGTTGCCAGACATCAACATTGGACCCTGATCTTGGTGTCCTTCCCACACCAGACAGCCTTGGTACCTGGATTTGACAGGCTCGGACTTTGACCGCCATACCCCACCCTACATTCAACATGCACAGTCTCTGCTGGTCCGAGAGGACCATCCCTCAAGTGTTATTTGTCATCCTGCTACCACCCCCCGCACACAACTCACCCTCTGGCATGTAGCCAGCTGTTGGACATCAACATTGGACCCCGTTCTTAGTGTCCTTCCCACTCCAGACAGCCCTGGTACCTGGATTCGACAGGCTCGGACTTTGACTGCTATACCCCACCCTACATTCAACGCGCATAATCCCCACTGATCCGAGAGGACCATCCCTCAAGTGTTATTCGTCGTCATCAAAACTCGACCACAACATCTCACCATTGCTGCTCCACGTACCTTGCCCATGGTGTCTGTATGATGCCAAAGTCTACGGTCAAGAAATCTGTCTCCCGAAGATTTACGCATGTTTGTGCCTCAAACCAGGGTCCAACACCTGAACACCCTCGCACTTGCGCATGCCCGTGAGGAGTCTCATTCTCAAGTATCTGAAATCTAGCAGGTCTGTTTGATACGTTCGACCTCTACCTTTCCATTCGCCGCATTGTAGACAAGCACATTGCTCAGGCCCTTGATAGAGACATGCCAGACTATCATGTGCTCAATGCCTGTCCACCATGTTCATATGAGGTATGTACCTGGTTGCAAATTTTCTCCCATTGCACCTCACTGACATTACCCCAGTTGGCGGGTGAACCTGAGCTCAGGTACCGTTGGATGTGGGTGATGGACAGTAACAACTCGCTCAAACATATCAAAGGTATTGACAGCCGTCAAGTAGCTGACACCCGTGTCTTTCATGATAGCGACTACTACCTCTCAATGGAATTTGTGGATCATTTTGCAGATGAAGTTAGAGCTCGCCTGGTGTCTAGATCAGATGACACAGATACAGATCAAGAAGACACATCTGGAGATGAAGCTGGTGATCCAACAGATGGGAACATCAATGCGGGTGTCTCTGGATACACGGACAACTGGAAGGTGGCCGCATCAGATGAAAAGAAGAAAATGTGGGTGATTTTCTCAGAAACAGGGATCTTCGCCAGTGCTTGCAGACACGGTTTTGTGCTCTGGATAGTGGACATGGTGCAGAGCGGCGAGCTGTGTGTACCTCGATTTCATCATCTGCAGGGATCTGATCAAAAAATGTCAAGGGCAAAATACCCTCTGGCAATGATTGCGAAGGGACTTGACACCTTTGGCAACAGGAACCTTGTCGGCTACGACATTGGATGTAGTTTCGGCAATACTGATGAATCGACATCTCTGGGCCCTAGTTTCAAAAAACAAGGTTTTTGTTCTTGCATAAACGCATTCCATGGCTATTTGCACAATTACCTTTGCCAGTTGCGCCACCACCCAAACAACATCGAAGGCATGGGTCTCGAGGACCTTGAGACACTAGAGCGGGTGTTTAGTTTGTCTAACTCACTCACACCTGTCACCCGCTATATGTCCGCGTACCACCGTCAAATATTTATTGACCTATACTTCCAACAGTGGGATGCCGACAAGTATCAAAATCTGGCACTCATGCTCCACCAGAATTACCTACAAGCTCTTGGAATCATCGACATGAATACAAATGATATACGGGAAGTTCTGACTCTCAAAGGTCTGAACGAAGCTGACCTCGACACTTTCATCGTTAGTGAGCGCAACTATTTCGAGACCTTGGGGAAGGAACCGGAGGGTGACCTCCATGCTATTACATATGTCGAGCTGTTGGAGGAGATGAGATATGCTGAGTGAGTCTCTTGTCATAATCCATCTGAGACAATAGTTCAATATTCTCAGAGCTCGACTTGATGATGCATCGGCTCTTTTTCAAACACAAACACCTCATGACTACCACTTCATCTCCCCAGAGACCTCTATAGTCAAGGCCTCTCCGTCACTCACCGCACAGATACCAAACGCTGCCACCTACATGAGCAACTAGACTGCATTTTGGTCATCCAACTCGAGGATTGGATGAACATACAATTGCGCTGGACACCATTGAGCCCTGAGTACAAGAAGACTGTGAAATTCATTGCCACCAGAAAGTACCATCAAGCACTCGATAACCTTCAAGCTCTTGTAATCAAACGGCTCTTTGAACTTCATCATCTCAATCTCTCTCACACAGGTTTTCAGGCACATTTCCCATGCTGTCGCAATGTCTTGTTGATCAAATTCACAGGTTATTGGATGCAAACCCATATCGCAAAGTCCTTGCAACATCACTCCAAGGCCATTCGCAATGCCGTCAAGCAGTATAATCAATATGCTGCACCTTTGGGTCGGCCGACACTGGACTGGAGCAAAGTTTCACATTATGGTTTTTAGATGAGTTCGATCTGCTTCGCGACACACAAAATGACATTGCCGCACAGCCTTGGGTCGACCCTGTGATATGTGAGACTATGCGCAAGTACCAGCGACTCTGACGCGCAAAAGAAGAAATTGATCGATGCAATATTGAGGTACGACGACTTCACACCTCAATTCTCGATGAGAATTGCTTCTTTGATAACACCACCAAAGAGCTGCAAGAGGGTGATCCACTTGCTGGAGAAATTAAATATTTTATCAGTAGACATTGGGCAGTCAACCAAGTGCTCCTGTCGCGCATTTGTGACACCTATGCACTGGAGAGGTGGGAGCGGTCAGGCAGGCTTGGAGCAGGGCTCGACGAGGGCAGGGCAAGGTCGCGGTATGATAGCAAGTGGTGTCTATGATACATGGATGACAGTATATATGGCTAGGTCACGTGCTCAGGTGGAGTCGGGCCGGAGGCCCTACTCCAGCACTCTGAGGTTTCACTGGCAGTTGCATACCTAGAGTGCGGAAGGGTCAGGAGGCGAGAAGAGGGGAGGAAGTATCCTTGGACAACTCACCATCCAATGTGGTGGAGCCTACAGCCTTGCAAGATCATGAATTAGAGAGTGAGGGGGAGAAACTTGATGATGAACAACTTGGTGACATTGGGGGGCTCGTAGATTTTGTGACAAATATTTTATAATCCACTTCTATATCTATGCATTGTCTTTGAAGTAAATGCAAGTTCCAAGGGAGCCGAGCATTTTCTGAGGCCTCGCCGAGACAGCAGCGAGAAGATTGGCTGTTTTTTCTCTCCTTTGGCCGTCTCCTTTAGCACAGCGTTGTCTGGAAGAGGCTGAATGTGAGAGGCCAGAGGTGAGATGCACCCCTCAGCTCATCTCTTCCTCGATTGTCCCGTCCGTCTCGTTGTGCCCAAAAAAAACTCATATTTTGAGGTTCACGCGGCAATGTGGTTTACTTGCTTAATGGAATGATTCTCAACACACATTCCTTGTGAGTGATTGAGGTGAGAGAGGCCGCAACATGTTACATGTGAGACTAGTGTTTCAAGGTCCAGTTTACTTTCATTGGTTTCAGACTGAGACTGGATGGAACCGAACCGGTGAAAGACCGGACCACCGGTCTCAGTCTTTAAGGTTTCTGATCACAACCGGTTTCCGGTTCGTTTTTTTTCAGGATTTTCAGAGACCGCTAAAAAACCGGTTTGAACCGGTTTAAACCAGTCTGTGACCAAAGGTCACCCACAGTTGGTATACTCACCAACTGCAGTTGAACTCCGAGATTCTTTGACCAATTTCTGACATCAAAAAAAATTCAAAAACAAACCGCAGTTGGTATACTGACAAACTGTGGTTCAATCTTGAATTTTTTGATGATTCTTTGATATCAAAAACCCAAATAAAGTCAAACAATCATCAAAAACTCAAAAAACACACCGCGGTTGGTGAGTATACCAACCGCGGGTGAAGACTGGTCTGAACTGGTCTTGGTTTCATTCTATCTGAGAAACAGAACCGGTATGACCAGTTTCACATGGTCCGGTTCAGTTTTTTCAAGATCATGTGAACCAAAAAATCGGTCTTGGTCTTGGTCTCTAAATTTTGAGGGTCAAAAACCGGACCGAATCGGACCTTTAAACACTATGTGAGACGGGTTTATTTGGCACCTTTGATATTTTGCCTGATCATGGCCATGTCGCACCAAGTCTGAGTTGAGTACTTGATGTTGAGGTACCAGTCACAACTTATTATAACACAAATGATCCAACTTTGAGGTGTTACTTGCATGATAAATACTACATATTAAGTTCCTTTGCCAATTGCACTTGAGTGAAAGGTGAAATGCATCGGGTGAAGCCTTTAGCCATCAATGAATGATGTGGGCAAACTTGAAGACATCCAAGTTCTTGTCCATTTCTGACTGCTTCAAGATCAAGTCCCTTGCTTGACTGCTCAAGAACGCAGACCCATGTACAATACAGCCAATACAGCCATAGTATCTACAGCCATAGTATGCATGGTGTGAGGTCATTCTCCGGGCAACCCCAGGTTTCAGGGTCCACTCTCCATATGGAAAAGCTGCCTGAGAAAAGATTGCTCTGAGTCCGACTTGTTGTTTGACTCTTCAACATTCACTGTCATGATGTCAAACACTAGAGGGCATTTCGTTTTTACCTATCTGGCTGGCCAAAAATATCGGAATGAAGGAACTGAGACAGGAACTTACAAGGCTATGTATGTCCATTTTGTGCCCCTGTTTTTCGTTTACTTGACTGCTCCATTACATCAGGCCATTTTGCATTGGCGGACTGTCATGTCCCACATTTCCTTTCAAGAATGTCGAATGCCATACAATCAAACAGGCTGAGCACCTCCTTCATCTCCTTCAACCTATTGCGGATGAATGTGAACATTATGCGGATCAGGGGGTTGTTCTCAATATTGTTCAGCAGCACCACAACTGGGCGTCAATTTGTTCGTTCATGGACTCACTGAGCGACACTTTCTGGTTCATTTTCTTGGGTTGAAGGGTTGGAATTTTTCTCGACCAGTATGTATTGTATTTTGATTGATGCAACCCATGCAACTGAATATCCCCAGCACTACCACTTCATCCAGTTTCTATGCATCCCGACATCCCTACAGGGGATGCGCTCGTTTCTCATCATTCAGAGGTGCCATCCTAGCATCAATCAGCAACAAAAGTGTCTTGGTTGACTTTCTCGGAGGGGGGATTATGGAGGAGGGGCTACCGGGGGTCCAACTTTCTCCTGTTGACCCTACTACATCACCAACAGCATTCTCTGGAATGCCAGGACCGTCTGGTCATGTCCGCGATAACTCAATTCTCAATGCGCCGAGGACACCTCACAGTAGTCCAGCCTTGCCCACGCCCAGTCATGTTTCAACCAACTTTCTCAGAGGCGCGATCAAAGAGGAGGGACTCGAGCTCCATTTTCCTCCTGCTGACCATCTTTCTTCTACACCACAACAAGCGCGCTCTGGAATACCAGGACCATCTGGCCACATCCATTGTGGCTTGACTCCCAGTACCCCAGCAACATGCATGACGCCTCGTGGCCCAACCTCTCCCACAATTGGTGGGCATGGGACCAGGCACGCCAACTCACCTAGTGCTGGACATGCATCTTTTTCCTTATCTCTGGGCCTTGTTAATGTTGGGGTCTCTCCGAGCATCAAGATTGACATGCATGGTGAGTTATCTCCTCTGCCTCATCTCCCCTGCTTACATGTCTGTAATCAGTGCCTGTTCACAGCATGGAACACCTCCACCTGGATATGCCAAGCAGCCCATCTTCAAGTCCCCAAAAAACTCTATGTTGTGCCCTGACGCAAAATCCTTCAGCTAACTATGGTCCTTGGTTTGATTTATACTTGGACATGCATGGGTTTGAGTCTGATGCTCGGGATACATTGCATACTGTCTTCAGTGAAACCCAGTCTGAGCTCAAGTTCATCAACCGAGTTGTGGGTGAGGACCTCTCTCGAGGTGAGGCAAAGTTCATTTTTAGCCTCATGATGGAGCGCCCCTCCCGACGGGTTTAATTCCAATATCGTAGTTTTATATTTGCTGTTTTTTCTTGCTGAAAATTGATGTGTGGTAGAATTGCCTTCACATGCCCACTCAGAAACAGCCCGCGCTTTTCCCGATGAAAATCACTAGTCTAATGCAGAGGTGGGATGGACAACTGTTCTGTATTTCAGGGCACTAATAAGCATTTAGCATTTGAGGGGCATCATCTAGCTATCCCCGCCATATCACATGTTCATTCTGTAGATAAATCATTTCATGTTTTTGTGGTACATTGCTCTATGGTAGTCACCCGCATACATACTCAATTATGGGCCTAGCATTGGAAATCGATACAAGTAGACAAGTAGACCAAGATGATTGGATTCTGGATTGATAGTTGGTCTTTGTGTTGGTCTCAAGTCAGTTCCTCATCCTTTATTTTGGTGGAGTGTGCATATTGAACTTCCACACAATTTTCAGGGCATGCTTCTTGACCCTTGTCTTCAGTCCAATACATTGGTTTGTGATTAATATATTACTTTTTGAGGTTACTGTCCACACGACATTTTCCGTTCTTATAGTGAAGATGTCTAAGGGCAATGCCGCCTTCCAACACCTCTTGAGTGCATCACACAAGAAATCATTGTGCCAGCCATGAGCTCCCTGGAGGATGTGCTCAAAATGTGTTGCAATCAAGTTAACTCCTGCTCAGAAAGCCTTGAAGAAAGCACATCGCCTCGAACAAAAAACTACGTACCAAGCGGCACTTCAGAATGCACATGCTGAGGTGCTCAAACTAGCCAAACAGCTTTATACCCAGTTCCAGAAACACTCGGTTCAGTATTACCTTGAGGAAATCATGCAAATTAGCCGCCTCCAGAAGAAACAGAAGGAAATTGGATCTTGAAATGCTTTCGTCAGTATTGAAGTCAAGTGCTCAAATTCTGGTAATTCGCTTTTCTATTCATAAGCATGTTCTGATGTGTGGGTTGTCCTTTGTAGAGTTGCCAGAGGGAGAAATAAAGAAGAAGGCTCACCATGTCATTGGGCAAATTTCAGAAAAGTGGCACTCACTTTCTGCTGAAGAATAAAAAAATTATACAAGCAACACCCTTGTCATGTTGCGTGAACTTGGAACCCACAACATGCACATCAATTCATTCCATGATGTATGGACCACTCTTGACACCTTGGACAATGAGGTGACAGTTGTATCATTGAAATTCCCTGCTCAGTATTATTGATGTTCTTGTTTTTGAGATCCAACACCTTCATGCACGTACCGGCATTGAGGTCATGCTGATTGCCGTTTGGTCATCAAAGGACCAACATAACCGCCCTCATGTCATCACCACTAGTGATCGCATTTCCGACTTCTTCGAGCTCGCGGTGAAAGAAAACCTGTTTGATATGTCAGTCCAAATGAAGGCCTACATGTTATCTGGGGTTCAGGGTATGTTAATCTCACTACTAGAATTTTTGATACTTACAACATGGAAGGTGTGGTCCGAAATTATGTCCAGCAGTTGATTCACATCTGGAGTCAGATATCAGCTCTGATTCTCTTGAAACTCTGTGAGATCCATGTGAAACACTTTGGACCACAACACTAACAGTTTGCTTAATTCAGGTGTGACCACTAACCATGACATTCACAGAATGTACTACCACAATTTTGATACAAAAATCACTGAGAAATATAAGACTATCATCAAAAACTGGCCACTGAGCACATTCTGTGTGCCAAGCGATATCAATTCTCACATAGAGCTTGAGCTTCTCCTCACAGCATGGATGACTGGTACTGCCCATTTTTAGAAGATGTCGCCGCAAGAATTCGAGGAGTGGGGGAGACAGCGGCTCATCACAGTGTCAGGCTCTGACATGGGAGGAGCATGTTTGTCGGTCTCTGAGGGCCCACCATCAAACCCGGAAACTGACCCAACCAACCCTGGTTCAGACGGCGCCCCCACCAAACAGACCACAGCGGCACCTGTTACCATGTCGGCCCCATCTCATCCCTCGTCTCAGTTTGTGAATCACATGGCGGTGAGTGGGGAGCAAGGCGGAGTCGTTTCAATTACCAAAAAGCCTCACAAGCAACATAAGGACAAGGGGGTGCTGTGCAAGAAGCAATCGGCTCTGGGCGCTGCAGCAAAAGATTGACCACTGTACTCTACAATGTGACCAAATCGTATGCATGTAGGGACCTCATATTTATCAATCAATAAGTTGGCTCCTGTTAACATTGGGCATGGATCACACATTAGAAAGAATGGCTATCGAGCCAATGTCGACTCACCAGAAATGTTGGAGTGTGTCAAATGATGTCCAACAGCTGGCTACATGCCAGAGGGTGAGTTGTGTGTGGGGGGTGGTAGCAGGATGACAAATAACACTTGAGGGATGGTCCTCTCGGACCAGCAGAGACTGTGCATGTTGAATGTAGGGTGGGGTATGGCGGTCAAAGTCCGAGCCTGTCAAATCCAGGTACCAAGGCTGTCTGGTGTGGGAAGGACACCAAGATCAGGGTCCAATGTTGATGTCTGGCAACAGCTGGCCAGGAACCATGGAACTGGAAGACAACATGCCAGAGGATGAGTCGTGTGGGCACGGCAGCAGGAATGCCTCCATGTTGTGAGGATGTCAGTGGTGTTCTGCAAGTGACAATTAGGCAGTGTACGGGATGGGGACTGGCAAAGCCAGTGCGTCTGTTTCACTCCGAGTCAGGTTTCCTCATGCGCCAGGGTGATAGGTGCCGTTGAACGAGATCAATTGATGATCAATTATTCTTCACACAGAGACGTGGGTGGTCTGATGGCCAGCGGCAGATGTAGAGACGTGGGAGCGGTCGCAGGCAGGGTCATGGTGGTAGTAGCAAAGTGAAGACACGCGGTGGGCAGGTGTATATATAGGCTACTACACATGTCTGGGTGGAGCCAGGGTGCAGCTGCGGGGGAGAGGTGTCTCGATTGGCGGGACTTGGTGGTACTGTGGTGATGGACAACCAGTCGCACATGGCATGCTCGCGAGAGGGGATGGGTATGGAGGCCCCCCGATGGCAGTTTGATTAGCAAAGACAACCCCGCTTGATGGCAGAATGGGCGGGAGGATGCTTTGGTGGCATGGTGATGGGCGGGCGCGACATGGTAACATTAGTGTTTGAAGGTTCAGTCTACATAGACCTGAACCAGACTGAACTGAACTGAAAAATAGACCACGTTGGACTGAACCGCGGTCTAAGGTCTATACGTTTTAGAAAATTTAGACTGCAGTTCAGTCTAGTTTTTTTCTTTTGACTTAGACCGCAAAAAGATCGGTCTAAACAGGTCTAGACCAGTCTTTTTGCCCTTTGGGATACACCTCCAACCCCCCCCCCCTAATATTCTACAATTTTTGGAGATTTTTCAGTAATCTGCATAATATTCTAGATATTTATAGTCCAATTTCATTGGTCTAAGGCTTGTTTTGAAGCTACAACTGAGTGGAATACATTTCTAGCTTGTATATAAACTCTTGCTCAGAGTCAGAAAGGTTAATAATTGAGTGAAACATGGTGAAAACATAGCTAAAACATATGATTACAGTGTTATTTTTTTGTATCTGTGTTTACAGTGCTATTTTTGTTGTATCTGTACTATTATTACTGTGTTATTTTTGTTATATCTGTGTGCCTCTCATTGCGGAGCGAGCAATGGGTGGATGCATCGATTCAATGTTGGATGATGCGCGACATGCGCGCATCAAATGTGTCAAATATATGTAAACAAACTCAAAAAACATTGCATTTCTCCTTAATATGGCTACACAGGAGGAAGTAAGCTTACAGACTATGTACCAGAGTATTATATGTTAATAAATATGTATTTATTTCATGAATTTTCGCCACAGATTTGAGCATATAGCGATGCGACGCTTTACACCAAACAACAGTAAACAATGTGCAAATGCATCACGCAGGTGCGCGCAGTGCCTTCCTCATGATCTAATAATAGTTTAACATGATAGAACTCATCAATATATATGTATTCACCTTCTGAAACACCTTGTATAATTTTTAGATCTCTAGATAAGATAGAAATGATGAAATGTGCATATTTCAGTAAAAGTGTTATATCTCCATAATGAATGCACCAAATTTGAAAAACAGATGTGCTGTGAGGTCCCCTGAATGAGGAGAATCCAAAGCTGAAACAATTTTTTTTGGTCAAATTTTCGACCTATTTTGCTTCTATTCACCTTATTAAGTCCTTGGGCTTGATTTGAAAGGTCTGAGTAGATTTACATACAATGTTACAATGGTATATATACAGTACATATAGACTACAGTGGTTGTGGAAGGGAGGAAGTAAGAAAAGATTGTTTTTGTGTTTGAGAAAACCCATGATGATGCACTGTCACAGGACAGGATTCAAAATTTAGCCTTTGCAAATGAGATTGATAAAGGGTTTGCGAAGGAATAATTTGTAGAGGGGACTTTGGGGGCGA
>OY751488.1:3977909-4044558 GCA_963565915.1 Entoloma clypeatum | reverse complement strand
GGTGAGAATGATCAATATTTGCATTGTCAAATTTTTTTGTTCCTCAAGTATCACAGTTGATGAGAAATGCCTCGACAAAGTCGATGTTTTGCCATGTGTTTCACATCTGTCAAACAATTTCAATTCTTCGCCCCCAAAGTCCCCTCTACAAATTATTCCTTCGCAAACCCTTCATCAATCTCATTTGCAAAGGCTAAATTTTGAATCCTGTCCTGTGTGTTCATCACGATTTACAGTGTGTTTTGATGCATCATTTTACAATACAGATTCTCTAGTATACATAGCTTGAGTTCCCAACTATATATATACTTTTTATGACTCTATATACATCTATCCATAAGTTCAAAGCTATCTTGAGGCCTGTGATGCCACGGTTTGGGCATTGAGGCCTTATGTTTCATTGATGCTCATCGCTCGGCATCGACTGCCAAGCACTTTCGGCAATCGCCGAAACTCAAACCATAATTCGACAGACAGCCAACGAAATATTCCCACACTTCTTTTATCCCCCCACCTCCACTCCACCTGGCTCCACTTCCACCCAACGGCCACTACCACTGCCCAACGGCCGCCCCTCGTGCCCAACGGCCCCCTCTAATGCCCAACAGCCTCCCTTCGCGCCCAACACCCCCCTCTAATGCCCCTTCATGGCCAATGGCCCCCTTGCGTGCCCAATGGCCCCTACTAGCGCCCAATGGCCCCCTCTAACACCCAACGGCCTCCCTGCATGCCCAACGGCTGCCCCTCGTGCCCAATGGCCTCCCTTCGCGCCCAATGGACCCTTCATGCCCAATGGCCCCCTCTACCACCCAATGGCCTCCCTGCGCGCCCAACGCCCCCTCTTGTGCCCAACGGCGCCCTTTAATGCCCAGTGCCCTCCCTTCATACCAAACAGCCACCTCTAATGCCCAAGGTCCCCCTCGTGTGTGCAACGGCCGCCCCTCGTGCCCAATGGCCCGTACTAGTGTGCAACGGCCCTCTCTAATGCCCAATGGCACCTTCTCACGTGCAACACTCCCCACTCACGTGCAACGGCCCACTCTCGCTCTCGCATCCAGTGGCCTCCTCTCACGACCAACGGCCCCTCACTCATGCCCCATGGCCTCGACTCATGCCCAACGGCCCCCTCACTCGCGTCCAATGGCGTTGTCTCGCGCCCAACACACATTTATACATTATTAGTGTATTACCATAGTTACGACCAGTCTAGACCAGTTTGGACTGGTCCGGTCCAAGCAAAATGACATGCCGAGACCGGTTCCCCCCGGTTCGGTCTCAGTCTATCATATTTCTGAGTGATTAAAAGACCGGTCTGGTCTCAGTCCACCCATTTTTGGGGCAAAAAACTGAACTGAACCGAACCCTCAAACACTAGGTAACATTGAGATGTTGAGTGGGAGGACTTTACTTAGTGTTGTTGATGGCAAGGCTCGGGGAACGGAACGGAATCTCCAACATTGATGGGGGAGATCACTCAAACTAATAATAGATGGCGCGAGAGGTACCTTGATGGGTGGGAGGATGCATGAGCAGCGTTGTGATGGACGGGCAGGCAGAATAATGAGGGGGGGGGGTGTTGTTGATCACAGGAAACGGAGCGCGGAACGGAATATCAATCATTGATGGGGGATTAATAATAGACAGCACCCTGAAGCATGTTGACAGTGTTGAGGGGCCTTTATCAATAAGTGATATTTGGAATTATTTCAGGAATTATTGGCAGTGTGTGGGTTAAGGCAAGTTCCAGGTCTACAGGCCCATGTAACCCCCCCCCCCCCCCTTTGACAGGTCTATGATACCATCAAATCGTGATGTTGAGGTGAAACCAACTATGCCCTATAGCAGCTGGCAAAACTTTGAATCACATGACTTTTGGGCATTACCCAGGGCACTCAGCAACTGTTCCCAACAGTATAAACCCCAAGAGGGGTCAGATCCGCCGATCCCGGCCATATACCTATGTCATGGTATAGGGGGGGGCACCTCCTAATATGGTATTTGTGTGGTTTGTTTGGTCTGTTGCAATCACTGAGCAGCATGGAATGCAAGTGGGAATCTCCCTCCCATTCAACGCATCTTCATGTCGCCTGTGATATCTCCCTTCCACCATGTCAGAATCATTGTGTTATGCTTAACAAACCGTTCCAAGGTTCGGGCAGAGTATGCAGGAAGTGGAAAGGCGAAGAGCAAAGTGATTGCTAAATCTAAGGAATCTACTATAGTACAAGAGGTTTATATAGGTACTGACTATAGGCGGTAGTGGATGAGTCAGTACTGCAGAAGGCAGTGCGCATGAGTAAGGCGACTGCGGAAGGCTATGTACAGTGAGTAAGCTGACTGCGGAAAGCGAGTCAGCGTGGGAGCGAAGTATACTAAAGGGGATGATGAAGTAATGTAATGAGTCAGACTGGGAATCGAAGGTTGCGAAAGTAGAGGTTAGACATAGTGAGTTTGTAAGAGGGTGCCGAGTCGGGCTGATAGGTAAAAGATATGACGTGGTCCTCATACCATAGAGTCCGTAACATGTTCCCCTCTCCAAGCTCTGGGTCCTCACAGAGTCACTGTCCCCATCTCTCGTTGTTGCCGGGATCGGACCAGTTTGGACTTTCCTTGAGGCTCCAATCATATATCAACTCCTCATTGATGGCTACAGCGAGCTCGAGGCCTTTGATGGCCAGCCGAATGTGTCGGTTTTCGATGACGAGGGTGCTGGTGTAATTTCCGAGAATTTGTTTTTCCTCGGAAGTCAGGGCGACGGGGAGATTGGACAGCGAGTGAAGCCGGATATGCATCTGGCGATGGAGGAGGTCGGCAAGGGAAGTTTCGAGAGCATGGATCTGGTCTCTCATGGCGAGTGCTTCGTTCATGAGGGCGGCGATGGCAGGGTTGATGTCGGTGGTGGAGGTGGAGGTAACGGCAGTGTTGGACATGGCGGCGAGGATGGTTGAGAGATAGAAGAAGAAAGGGGAGGCTATATTGGGCAGGAAAAAGGACTAGAGCAGGGAACTCGGTGTGTGGTTGACTGATGAGGTCGATACTTGTCATGGATTCTGAGAGCTGTCTTTTATCGTGGGCGAGACGGGTTCTGCCGATGGAAATCACGGATCAAATCTTGAGCGTTCTGAACATTAGCTCGAGGTTCCCATGTGTTCTCTTCTGGACCATATCCTTCCCACTGGACGAGGTACTGGATCTTTCCGCGGAACTTTCGAGAGTCTAGGATTGTAGACACATGGTACTCTTCTCGTCCTTCGACAATGATCGGATCAGGGGCTGGTTTCTTTTTCTGGATGGCGTACTTCGGAGTTTCATATGGTGACAACAGGGTCTCGTTGAACACAGGGTGAATCATCTTCCAAGTCTTCGGAAGATCAAGAAGGTACGCGCTAGCTCCTTTCTTCTCTAGGACTTTGAATGGTCCATGTCGGAGTGCATCAAGTTTCTTTGAGGGGCGATCGGTCCTGATGTTAGTCCCTTCCAGCCACACCTTGTCTCCGATGCGGTAGTCCCGAGACGGACTTCGCCGTGTGTCAACTGTCTTCTTCATCTGATCCTGTGCTTGTTTCAGTGCAGCATTGGCTTCTTCTCGTGCCTGTTTGAGTTGTTTCAAGAAGTCGTTGGCAGCCGGATTGGTATCTTCTAACACGAGCTCTCCCTTCCATGGATGTAAACCGTAGTTGAGGTAGAATGGGGTGTGCTTCGTCGCCTGATGTTCCTTGTCATTGTACTGGAACTCTGCGATTGCGATCCATTCAGCCCAATCATCCTGTAGATGGTTGACAAAGTTTCGTAAGAACGCTTCTGTCTCCTGATGCGATCGCTCGGCCTGTCCATCAGTCTGTGGGTGGTATGCGGTGGACAGGTTCCTCTTGATCCCTAGCATGCGGCAGAGTATCTCCATGAACTTCGCGGCGAACTGTGGTCCCCTATCGCTGATGATCTTCTTTGGGATCCCATGAAGCTTCCATATCTGATCCCGATAGATCTTGGCTAATCCTTCCACTGATAGTTCCACGGTTGTCAGAATGAGGTGAAGCATCTTCGAATGTCTATCCGTGATGACCAGAATTGCGTTTTTTCCATCAGATTCTGGTATCGGTCCCACAACGTCGATTCCTATGTCTTCCCATGGGTGACTTGGTGCTGCATGGGGATGTAGCGGAGCATGTCGCTTTTGTCGGTTAATCTTGTTGCGTTGACAAGTGTCGCAACCCTTCACATACTTCTTCACATCATGCAGTATGGTAGGCCACCAGTAGGTGCGAGTGAGGAGTTCATGTGTCCGGTACTGTCCTGGATGTCCCGCCACTGGTGCATTGTGTGACTCAAACATCAGTTCTTGTCGTAATTGTGGGTCTGGTGGGACATAGACTCGTTCTCCTGCGTAGGTGATCCCATTCTCTTGCTGATACCAATGAGGCTTCTTTTTTAGGCCCTGCGCTACTTCTGTCTCCATGCGGTTTGAACCCTTGATGCGTGTGATCCACGGATTTTCAATGGTTGTGACGTTTCCAATTTTGATGGAATCAGATGTTTCACCCCTTTCAAAGAATTGTTCCTCCGTGAACATCTCCATCTGTACCACATCTTCTGATTCCAACCGTTTCAAGAATAGTCCCTCTTTGAGCATCTGGTCACTGTCCTGTGGTTCGAGTTCCGCTTCATACCAGGGTAAGCGTGACAGGATGTCCGCTTTTGCATTGGTCTTGCCAGGTACATGCCATAATTCGAAGTCATAGTCTTGTAACTTCATTTTCCAGCGTCGCTGTCGTTGATTTAGGTCCTGAGGACGACGGAAATATTCCAGGTTCTTGTGATCGGTCAAGATCTCGAAACGTTCCCTGGCTTCAAGCAGATAGTGTCTCCAATCTTTCAATGCTTCCACGACTGCCAGGAGTTCTTTGTCGTATATCTCGTAATTCTGTTCGGCCGCGGACATGGTCCGCGACAAGAATGCGATGGGGTGCCATTTGTGGTCTTGCTTCTGAGAGAGTACTGCTCCAATTGCATAGCCCGATGCATCGGTTTCAACCCTGAACTGTCCCTCTGGTTTCGGTAATGCCAAGACTGGTGCCGATGTAATTGCCCGTATGAGACCTTCAAAAGCTTGTTGCTCTGTTGGTCCCCAAGTAAATGCTGTACCGCCTGTGAGCGCGGTGAGAGGTTTCGTGATATTTGAGTACCCTTCAATAAAACGTCGATAGAAGTTGGCAAATTCAAGGAACTTCTGAACTTCCTTTTTTGATGTGGGTGCTCGCCAGTTTCAAATTGTATCCACCTTCTCAGTTTCCATCTCAACACGTCCCTCACCAACCACATATCTCAATATAGGACATTTCGTTACTTCCCATAAACACTTTTTCTCCTTTAGGAACAAATCATTGTCCGATAGGATCTGTAGGATTTCTTCGGTGTTTCGCGCGAGTTCTTCCTTGGTTTTACCGATAACCACGATGTCATCCATGTAGATCACGCAGATACGTCGGCGGATCTGGTCCCGGAATAGACTAGCCATCATTCGAGAGAACGTTCCCGGGGAGTTGCAAAGACCGAAAAACATGACCAATGGTTCGAACAATCCTCGACTGGTGAGGAAGGCAGCTTTCCATTCATCGCCCTCCTTAATCCGGACGTTGTTATAGCCCCACATGATGTCCATTTTGTTGAAGTAGACCGCATCTTTCAGTACGTCCAAGAGATCGGATATTCGTGGGAGTGGGAACTTGTCTTTGACCGTGAATTTATTGACCATGCGGTAATCTTGTACCAATCGTTTGGAGCCATCCTTCTTGTTGATGAAGAAGCAAGGGGAGGCATAAGGGGATTTGGACGGGCGGATCTTTCCAGTTGCTAGACCCTCGTCAATGAATGCGTCCAATTCCTCTTGTTCCTTTTGCGTCATAGGATATGTACTTCCCCCTAGTTCCTTTGGTGCGTCCGGTGTAAGTTCAATACCATGGTCCCATTCCCTCTCCTTTGGGATCTTGTCAAAGTTCTCTTTTTCGAAGAGGTGAGCAAATCGTTCAACATATGAGGGTCGTTTGGTTGTGGGAGGTGGTGTGGGAGTGACAGCTTCCAAAATGTCTGTAGGGTCTCCAGGCTTCCATTTCTGATCCGACTTTTTGGGTGCATCTTTGTCGCGCACCTCAACCATGCGAACCCGGTGTTTGCGACCATTAAGGTTAATCCTGAAATCCGAGTGTTTGGTTCGACATGTTGTTGGGCACCGGTTAAATGTTACCACGCCGGTTGTCCAATTGACTGTGGGGTTGTGGTGTACCAACCAGTCATGTCCCAAGAGCATGTCCATTCTCCCAATGTCCAGTACCATTGCTTCCATGGTTTCCTGATGTGCTCCTAAATCCAGTTTGACTTCGGCAAGTTGGCTCGCTTTCTGTTGTCGATTTGGCGATCCATCTGCATTTAGAATTGCTATGGGCGGTATTCCTCACGTGGGGAGGTTCTGTTCGCGTACTATTCTGGGATGGATGCATGTGCGTTCACATCCGCTGTCAACCTCAGGTCAGATAACCTTTGGTCCTCGTCGTGTCCTGAGCTGAGCTAACAGCCTGATTTCTCGTCTTTTCGGAGGTTTATCTCCCTTCACAATCTTAGTCGACGCAGCAGCTCGCTTGGCAGGGATGACATAGGTTCTATTGTCTGCAGTCATACAAGGCAAGCAAGTCTGTTTAATAGATAAGGGTCGCGACTTACATAGCGTCGTTTAATCAGACCCTTCGGGAAAATCCTTCTCTTCGGTTTCTAAGATTGTGGTTTCATCATTCTCGGCATCTTCCTCAGACACCTTCCTAACCCTTCCGGAGTTCTTCTTCGGCTTGCGGCAGTTGCGCGCGATATGGCCTTCTTGATCACAGTTAAAACACTTGCGACCATCTTTCTTCTTTGGAGCGCTACAGTCTTTAGCCAAATGACCGAAGCATTGACAGTTGTAGCAATGGGCTACTCCTGCTTTGTCGATCTCCATGGCCTTGCCCTGACCACCATAAGTGGTACCCGATCCGGTGCGCATGTCGCCGCCACCTCGGATGACCAGTGCATGTCCTTCCATCTGTCGTCCCTTGTTTCGGATCTCCTTTGCGTAATCGGTGTACATCTTGCCATCGCTAGCCACTTGTTCAGAGATTCTGCGGTTGACGTTTTTCTCTAGGATGTATTTCCCAGTTTCTTTGCCAAGGTTTGACAGTCCCAAGAGTTCTTCAAATTCATCCAAGAATTCATCAACAGTGCGTTTCTCTTGTTTCAGGACTTCGAGTCTTGCTTTGGCAGCGACCGACTTGTTGGCGATGGAGAATCGTGTGGTGATATCATCGGAAAAACCTAGCCAAGTGATGTTCTCGTTGTCAGCGGTAAGAGCGTCTAACTTGTTACTGGCCCAGTGTCTGCCGGACCCTTCCATCATGCGGGATAGCACTGCAAGAATCTTCTGATCGTCTGTGAGGCTCTTTTGGAACCTAATGTATAGTTTGGTGGCTTTCCACCACTCGTCAAAGGTGTATCTGTCCTTGAACATCCCAGGATCCTTGATGATCTTGGATGTATCCATTGTTTGTACAGCCAGAGCTTCTGCCATGTTTAGAGTCTGCGGAGGAGAAGAGGAGTTGGGTTGTTGGGATGAAGATGGGGTTCGGGATACAGGTAAGGACTGAAAATGAGTCCCTGTTCTAGGCGTCTGTTCGATATCTGACTGCACGGAGTCAAAATTAAATTCATCAGGGGACTCGTCGGCGGAATCGGTGGCAAAACGTTCAGAGTATTTCCTCTGTAAATCTCTAAGGAATCTCTGTTCCTGCGCATCTGTTGGTCTCAAGAAGGGGTCAAGTCTCTCATTTCGTGCCCAGCGGTTGTACTCGGTCTGTTGTTCTTTGGTGGTGAAGTGGGCGTAGATCTGCTGCTTCGAGTAAAACGTGATGATGTGGCTCTGGGACGTCTCGATGTGAGCGTCCTAATCAATCTTCTGATAACGGTTGTCTGGACACTGATAAACTCTCTGATCTCTGTGATCCGACCTGTCTGAGGTCCTTCTTGAACGCGAAAACTTTCGAGTTCGTTCTGTCGGGCGTTGTAACGCGCGATCTGGTGTTGCCGAGCAAGATGGATGCTCTCTGCTATCTCGCCGTGGGGGCGATGCTCGTCGTTGTCTAGTTCTTCGTCAAGCACCTGTTGTAGGATGCGACAGATCTCCGATTTGATGTACTGCTGGATGAGTGTAAAATCAATACTGTCTCGAGGACTTAGCTCCTCCTGTCGGGCTTCTGGCGTGCTGAATGGGTTACTGGTGAAGTTTTCAAAGAAGCGCGATGTCTTGACTCGTCTGGTAGTTGCTCTCTTTGCTCTGGGCGAACCTAACGAGATTTAGCAACTTGTTATGCTTAACAAACCGTTCCAAGGTTCGGGCAGAGTATGCAGGAAGTGGAAAGGCGAAGAGCAAAGTGATTGCTAAATCTAAGGAATCTACTATAGTACAAGAGGTTTATATAGGTACTGACTATAGGTGGTAGCGGATGAGTCAGTACTGCGGAAGGCAGTGCGCATGAGTAAGGCGACTGCGGAAGGCTATGTACAGTGAGTAAGCTGACTGCAGAAAGCGAGTCAGCGCGGGAGCGAAGTATACTAAAGGGGATGACAAAGTAATGTAATGAGTCAGACTGGGAATCGAAGGTTGCGAAAGTAGAGGTTAGACATAGTGAGTTCGTAAGAGGGTGCCGAGTCGGGCCGATAGGTAAAAGATATGACGTGGTCCTCATACCGTAGAGTCCGTAACACATTGCAGTATACCACTCCTTTGTCCATCTCTCACCACAATTTGTCATTCAATAAAGAGAATCAACCTAATCAAGATCCCACATCAGCAAACCCAGTTTGGCTGTAGCAAACTATAGTAAATACTGTGATGCTGTAGTCACATGTAGTCACATGTAACACTGTAGTGTCCCATAGTGCACCATAGTGCTGTACCATGGCAGTGCAGTAGCATTGTAGGAGCTGTAGTATGATGTAGTGATGTAGTATGTGGTAGCACCATAGACATGTACTGATACAGTATGTCGTAGCATCATGAGGCAAACATTCATGATTTTTGCAAAGTGACCAGTTCTGTGTTTTTGTCTAAGTCCATTCAAACTCCGCTCGGTTATATCCAGCCATGTTGCTGGTTGTGATTCTCATCTTTACCACCATCTCCTCCCACTTTGACCCTGTTGTGCCCAACAACTGCCCTCCCACCTAAGAGCTGCCCCTCCGTGCCCAATGACCACCCCTCGTACCCAAGAGCTGTTCCATGCCCAACAGCATCCTGTATGCCCAATGACCGCCCCCATGTCCAATGATGGCCCCCATGCTCAATGACAGCACCTTGCACCCAAGAGCTGCCCTCCATGCCCAATGACCACCCCCGTGCCTAACAACCACCCCTCCATGCCCAACGGCCGTCCCGTGTGCCCAACGGCTGCCCCCGTGCCCCAACAACCACCCCTTGCACCTAAGAGCTGCCCTCTGTGCCCAAAGGCTGTCCCGTGCATGTGCCCAATGACCGCCCTTGTGCCCAAGAGCTGCCCTCCATGCCCAAGAGCTGTCCTGCATGCACAACGACCACCCCTGTGTCTAATGACCGCCCTCGCGCCCAAGAGTTGCCCTCCATGCCCAACAGCCATCCTGTGTGCCCAACGACTGCACCTCACACCCAGGAGCTGCTCTCTGTGCCCAACGACTGCCCTCTGTGTCTAACAACCACCCCTCGCACCCAAGAGCTGCCCTGCATGCCCAGCAGCCGTCCTGTGTGCCCAACGACCACCCCTGTGCCCAATGACTGCCCCTTGGGACAATGCACAGGCACAGCCCTAGCATGACGCAAGAACAGCATCAGGCCACAAACAGCGGAAAGGATCACATGAGGAACGATGCGCCAACAGCAACAAAGGAGCCGTGGGAGGCACAGGACACCAGAATGGTGGGAGGCATAAAGCGAGGGACCGCGAGGGACAACACATGGCTGTAGCCTGAGCCCAACATGAGAACAGCAGCAGTAGTAACTTTCCTCGAGTGCCCTTATGTGTCTTAGCATACATATTATGTGCCAAATTCACATGTTTTTTGCTTCATATGGTGTGATTGAGTTTTAAGCAGCAGAAATAATGAAAGGAAATGAACAAAGGGGGACTGTGAGGTGTCATGAGGTAAGAGACATGGAAATGGAGAAAGATATCATAAGATGAGATAAATGGGAAGGTAGAGATATTGTAATTTTTGGGAAAGTCAGCAGCTGGACAGCTGACAAATCATGAAGCTGGACAGCTGCTGACTTGTGGAAAGTTCCCAGCTGACCCTGATCAAGGGTCCATCCCATGGCTGGAATTGGTGGATCTGACACCTCTTGATAAACCCACTTAGGGTTAAGGGTCTCCCTCATATAATCCATAATATATTCATTTGATGCATCACCATCTCATTTTAGACTGATGAAATTATATCTATACTGTGGCAAAATGAATGGTGGCAACCGTAACACATAAACAGGACATTTTCATTGCTTATTTTGAGTAGAATAACACATAACACAGGCCCGGTTGCTACCAAAAAACACAAAAAAAAGACCACTAAAACATGATTTTTTTCGGTCTCTACAGGCAGATAAGGCATACATTTGCATTATTCAATAGGTAAGGTACATTCCCAAGCACCACCATCATCACCATAAGCCCAGATATTCTCAGAATCAGCAGTAGGCAAGAACCGGCCCTCCATCTCACACACACTTCATCAGGTGCCACACAGGACTGTTGCTGTGTGAGCAATAGATGGTTGAGACCCATCTCCTCCTGGATGATTGCTTCTAACGGTATGTCAGTGTCATCTTCATCATTGGAGTTTTTGAGTGTTTCGTCTTTCTCAGCCTCCAATGGGGTTGTGTTCAACTGAACGGTCCCAATCCTCAATGAATGAGCTTGGAAATTGGAGAATAACATACCCTTTTGAGGATTTCTCGACCATCAGAACCCGAGAGAAAATTAAACAGCTCCACAATGGGCTGGACGGATGTATTACAAAGGACAGGTAGAGACATTGTGAACTTTACTGCATCCAGAGTCAACTCTTGTTTGATCTGTTCAGTGTGACTGTCAACAAGAAACTCTAATGCTCTCTGTTGAAGAAACTGTTTAGCAATACGCTGAAGACCAACATCAGCTGGTTGAAAGATGCTGGTACCTGTGAAGTACTTGTTAACTAAAGCTGCAAAATAAAATGATCATAGCTCACAGTTTGCTGGGACAAAGACAAGCAATATGTTTGGAAATTCTTTGAAAACATAATGCCAAAATTCCTGGCCGATATGGACCAGGTAGCAATCAAGGTACAAGATAGCCTTTTGATCATCTGGTAACTTGTGCACATCAATGTAGCAGGCAATGTATGGCTTGAGGATTTCCATCATCCACTAGTGTGTAAGGCATTAGGGAAACAAACAAACAAGGTTATCAAATTGATGATCATGACAGACCTTTTTCATTAAGCTAAATGTACTGTAGTGGCTTGTCTTCTTTGGGCTATCTGCAAATGCAAAATCAAAGCCAAGCTCATTGGCCTCTTCGTATCCTGCAGCCTTTGCATTTGGAAGTGACTGTTTGGTCTTACCAGACCAGACCTGCTGAAAGGGCAAGATGTCACCGGCTAGCATACTTGCAACACAAAGTGTGTATGCACGCTTCTTATCTCATCCGACAATGTTGTTGACCTTTCTGCTCATAAGTCTTGTTCTTAGTCATAAGGATGATGATGCCCGTTTGATCCATGTTGATGATGAGACCAGGTGGAATGTCATAGAAATTGACAAGATGGACGATTCAGAACAGACTCCATTTGCACACAACAGGCACATCATCAGGGATATAAGCAGCTGCTCGTGTACCACTGCGAACACTCCAGTTCATGACACTCTTCAGAAACTGGCCCACATATTGCTAGATAAGAAGGATAGGGTTACAGTAATTTACCGACCATCTAGACACCAAAATTATTTTTCTATTTTTCTAAGATGACCCCACAAAAATTGATATTCTTGAGTATCTAGGAATGATTATTTGTATATTAAGAAGATCTGTAGTAAATTCTATGTGTATCCAATCATGGGGAAGAAGTAGATGAAAGCATTTGTGAAAAAGATGCAAAATTGGCCATTACCAGTCATCTAGACACCCATGGGAATTATTCCCACCCAACCGCCAGATAACAATCAACGCCCTCACACTGCCTCGTCGTCATCCAATGAAGACACATTGAGGTTGAATCTGTAAGGGCGACCTTACAATCCAAGACTCGAACTCAGATACTTGCAAGGGAGATCCAAAGAGAAAGTTCTAAGGATTCCCCTGCAAGCTAGTTAGATAAATAGTAAAATGAGATATGAAATAAGAGATAAAACGAGACATATGAATGATGAGCAATGATCAGGAGTAGGGATGGGCGCGGAGTCATCGGATGCGGAGAGGTGGATAAGATGTCGGAGGCAGCGGATCCCATGGGAGGACGTCGGAGATGGTGGAATAGAAAAGAAAGGAAAAGTGAAAGTGGTTGCCCTTATATCACCCCCCCTTCAAGGCATGGCGTCTTGACGTGTCAGGTGAAATGAGTCGAATATCGCAGCGGAGATCCAACATGGAGCTCCCGGATGACATTGGTAGAAGTCGCGGACTAGGCGCGGAGCATGGACATTGTCTTCTGCTTCCCAGGAATTCTCTTTGTAGCCATATCCCTTCCATTTGACCAAGAATTGAAGCTTGCCTTGATGCAGTTGGCTGTCCAAGAGGTTTTCAACATTGTACTCCAATTCTTCTCTGACTACCGTTGGAGGCGGAGGAGAGTGGACTTGGCATCGGAAAGGGTCGTCGGGAACTAGTGAAAGTTTGATGACATGGAATACTGGGTGAACGCGGGACATGGAAGGGGGAAGGTGAAGTTCGTAGGCATGTGTTCCAACAGGTCGGACCACTGGGAAAGGGCCTACGTACCGATGTGCAAGTTTTTTTGTGGGTTGGGTGGTTTTGAGATCTGATGAGTCTAAAAAGACCTTGTCCCCTGGGCGGAATGTCGGAGTGGTGCTCCAATGCTGGTTGTAGTATCACGCCATGTTGTCTTTTGCCTTTGTCAGTGCTGTGCAAGCCTCCTCCAGAGCAGACTTCATCCGCTGGCTGAAATCGCTACCACCTCAATCTCCGTCTGCTTCTCGTGAGGTTCTAATCCCATGCGCGGATGGCAGCCGGTGTCAATGTAGAATAGAGTTTGACGTGTCGATGCATGAACATGGTTGTTGTATGCAAATTCAGCCATCGGAAGCCATTCGTCCCAATCGTCTTGACATTCATTGATGAATAGGCAAAGGTATTGTTCCAATCCTTGATTGACCCGCTCCATCTGTCCGTCCGACTGCAGATGGTAGGCTGTCGAAGCAGCAACCTTAATGTTAAGCAGCCTGTATAGTTCGCGCGTGAACTTGGCAACAAACTGTGGTCCTCGGTCGGAGACATGTGTGGCCACCAGTAATTGCGCGACACCAGTTCCAAGGTTTTCCACCATCCCGGATGTCCAGCCACCGGAGTTTTGTGGTGTTGTGTGAGGATCCGATGACACAGTTGGGGATTGTTAGGAACATAGATATGATCCCTGAAGTAGAGCAAACCTTCCACTTGCCTCCACTCCGCACTACGGATGGACCCCACTCCGATGGTCGGAAGGGATTTGACAACCTCCGCCACACTATCCTCCAGTAACCCCTCTCAGATTCCCTGTCGGACCTGGTGGAGGACGTTGTGTTCTTCCCCTTGAACAGTTACCCCACGCATTGCTCGCACTGCAAACAATTCTGGTTGAAGAAGGATGATGTTTTTGTTGTCCCGCAATCTGTCTCCATGGTCTGCTCATCGGGACAAAGCGTCGGACTTGCCCATTGACTTGCCAGGTCGATGGTGCATTTTGAAATCGAAACGAGCGAGGTATAAGGACCATCTAGCCTGTCGTCAATTTAGTTTTTGAGCTGTCATGAAATACTCAAGATTTTTGTGGTCTGTCCAAATCTCCACTGTCTTCTCCGCTCTTTCAAGGAAGTGCCTCCACTCCTCCAATGCGCGGACCACCGCCAACATCTCCTTGTCGTAGATCTCATAGTTGCGTTCCACCGGACTAAGGCTTTTGGAATAGAATGTGACAGGGTGCCACTTACCATCCTCTGTTGGTTGGGACAGTACTGCTCCGGTTGCAAAGTCCGAGCTATCCGCTTCTATCTGCCACTCCTTTCCATGATCAGCTAAGACCAGGATTGGAGCAGATGTAATCCTCCGCTTCAGCTCCGCAAATGCGGACACTTCTCCCTCCTTCCAAGACCAGAGGTGCCCTTTCTTCGTGAGCTTAAAAAGAGGGCATGTGATGTCCGAAAACCCTTCAATAAAATGGCGATAGAAGTTAGTGAATCCCAGGAAGGATTGTACTTAGTGATTGAAAGTTCACTTTGGTCTCGTTTTTGACCCCCGAAAAGGAAGGACCGAGGACCGCACCGGTCTCAATTTTACATAGTCACCTTGGAAATCCGGACCAGACCGGTGAGAGACCGGTCTGACCAGTCCATGTATTCAGGTCTGATGAGACTGGTCTGGTTTAAACTGGTCCAGACTCGTAATATGTACTGTATTAGGCTATGAGTGTGCTACTGGATGGTGCATGCACATATCGTCTAGGTCTCGCCGTCTGACGCCGTTGGGCACGAGTGGGCATGTTGGGGATGAGTGGACGTCGTTGGGTAGGGGAGGAGAGGCAGCCATTGAGGCTGAGAGGAGGCCATTGGGGGTGAGAGATGGCCATTGGGGGTGAGAGACAGCTGTTGGGCATGCAGGAAAACTGTAGGGGATGAGGGGCAGCTGTTGGAGACCAGAGGCAGCCATTGGAGGCAAGAGACAGCCATTGGAGGCAAGAGGAGGTCATTGGGGGTGGCAGAGAGCTGTTGGAGGCAAGAGATGGCCATGGAAGACCAGAGATGGTCGTTGGGCACATGAGGAAGCCGTAGGGGATGACAGGCAGCCATTGGAGAGGGAGACAGCTGTTGGAGATGAGAGGCGGCCATTGGAGGGTGAGAGGAGGCTGTTGGGCACACAAGGAGACTGTGGGGGATGAGTGAGAGCCATGACCCAACCATTGCCAGTAGCATAGCTGAGTGCACAAGTCACGCGCAGGGACTCTGAATGCAACACGAAGGCCTGAGATCCACATGGGGATCGTTGGCGGAGTCCACATGGGGACTGTGAAGCACTCATGCGGAGCAATCACGCGCCGTGATTAGTCTTCAGTAAACAGAGTTTAAAGTCAAGTAAATTATGATGTGACCCGAGTGTGACATATTTTGCATAACCTAGTGGCCAATTTCCTCCTGCTCCAGTTATTTTTCCTCACCACATATCCTCAAGATCAAGTGGAGAGAATCAAAGCCAGAAAGCCAGGCTGTACGAGGGTAAAAGAATTAAGTCATTTGAGGTGGTGGATGTAGCACAATAAGCCCTCTTTAGAAAGCTTTGCAACACCCGGTCACCCATAGTATACTTTTTTTTTGATGAACCAATTTGGTTGCCATCAAACATCCATGATCATGGCAACCCTTTCCACTCATCTGCATCATCCACCTCAACATCACAATATGATAGGATCATAGACCTGCCATAGACCCTGGGTACGGCAGGTTTACAGGCCTGAAACTCACTTTATCCCACTAACTGCCAGTAATTCCCTGTTAATTCTACTTAATGCCTAAATGAGAAAAGCCCTCAGATGCTAAGACAGACGACCTTTATGCCATCATTCTTCATCAATGCCCATCATTTCCCATCATCATGTCCTGTCCCTGTTGTTGTCATCAACATTCAGTCCCATTGCCATCAACAGCTATCAACGCTGCCTCGCGCGCCCTGCCCCACCTCATACTGACCCTGCTAAGTCCCTCCCTTCTTATGTAAACTGTGATACATAATCCACTGCCTCCAGCTACCACCGGTCCATCCAGACTCCTGTGCTCGCTCCCATCAATCAACGATCAGCCGCTGCAACCTCATTGTCAGATGTCCCCTGCCCCTTCCCTCCTCTCTTCCGTCCCCTCTTCCTCCCCGCCCACCGCTGTTCACCAGTGACGTGCTGCTGTGTCCCGTGGGACATCCATTCCCACCCTTTTCCTTCTCGTCATTCAACAACGCTAAGCACTGTTTGATGGCACCAATAACGACAATACAATGTTCCACTTCGCAGGCCGCCCTCTGCTGTGCGCGATCCACGGGCCACCCTCACATTGATCACAATCATCAAACCATACTTGCCATTGTCATCAACGATGATCAGCAGGGCAACTAATGTCCCTCAATCATTCCTCTGTAACTGCTTTCCTCCACCATCATGTGTATGTCCCTTCTTTTCCACCTACTTCGGAGTCTATCAACCCTCACCACCCAATGTTGGAAGGTCCCTTTTTCATCGCGTGTCATTGCGTGCAACGGTGCAATCCCTCCACCTGCCCCCAACCCGCGCACGCTGTCATGGATGACAATCTACAACTATCGTGCTCAACCTGCATCCTCAATGCTTCGCCTCCATCACATGTAAGTCCCCTTATTCCCACTGACCTCGTAACTAAATCATCCGATGCCGTTTAGTATTGCCACCGCCTGCGATCAACGCACCCACTCATGCCAAACCCATCTGTGAATTCTCACCCCTTACATTGTGTGTCATTGCGTGCAATGGTGCAATCCCTTTACTCATCCCCAACCTGCGTACGCTGTCATGGACAACGATCTACGACATCATGCTCGACCTGCATCCTTGATGCTTCCCCTCCATCACATGTAAGTCCCTTATTCCCACTGATCCCGTAACTACCCAATACTAAATCATCTGATGCCGTTTAGTATTGCCACCGCCTGCGATCAACGCACCCATGCGCGCCCAATACCTCTGTGAATTCTCACCCCTCAATACTTGGAAGCCATGTGCCAGTCTCTGGGTACCGCTCAGCCTTGTCACCACGCCGCAGTGGTTGTCCCGCACATGCCTCACCCCTTCTTTGGGGGATCCTTTTCTGTCGTGTGGGGTGCCAGTCATTACTGGTGGTCAACCACCCATGTGCACCCGGCTCATTCATGTTCCGATGCTCAGAGGATCCTTCCGATCAGTCACACGCAAGTCCCTCATTTACACCAAAGTCTGTTGCTCTGGTGGCCGTTTTCACCTTTTCCCACATCACGTCAGGTTCATATTCACATCGGTTCAGGGGTTGTTGATCTTTTGGTGATCTTGGTCATGTTTAATCACCATGTCCAAAGTATGCAGGCCAAAATTCTGACCTCAGGTTCTCTGTGGAAGTGACGCTTTTATGATTCACTACATAGTATTATGAAAATCTACTGCCCATACCATTATTTACCACCTGCTTCAACAGGGAGCTCTGCAAAGAATTCATGGAATGGATTCATCATAATAACCAATGTGGGTCGATGTCGATTGAGACTCACCAGAATTCAAGCGCTTGACCTCCATGCTGATGAAGGCATTCCAAGCTCCAACATCTCATTGTTTCTTTTGCAGCCAGCTGACCTGCATGATAGCTTCAAGGTAGTACTGAACGGGGTGTTTAGGAAACTGGGCATGAAGGCCTTTGGCAAGCTTTGTGACCTCAGCGAAAGCATTTTGGAGGCTCTCTTCATAGCTGATTTTTTCCTCAAGTCATCAGTGTTTCTTCTCAGCCTTCTGTGCGGGGGTCAGCCTGATGGTGGCGTGCTTGGTACATGTCTTCCAGGGCTTGCGTGGCTTTTGTGATTACTTGGTGCACGAGGCACTGAGGAGGCATCCAAAGGCACTGTTTGTCTTCACCATGACTCAGTTCAAGATAGAGCCACCACACAAGCTCAAAATATGATTTTTACAGTGATAAAAAATGTTTCTCTTAATAACACTGAAGGCGTAGGGTGGGATGACTATTGAGATGATGTAGGGCCTCATCGGTAAGTAGGTAAATTCAAGATGCATCTCAGGTACATGGTGCAGTGTACTCGCACTGATACAGAGATGGACTTCAATCTGACCACTGTTCTCAAGCCAACACATCAATAATTAGTGGCATATCCGGGATCAATATGGGCCAGGTCAGTAGGTACAAAATCAAACTTTCTCATGTTTTATTTCTCGTGTGGAATGCATTGTATTGTATAGTATATGCTCTAATACTGCTCTAATACAGACTTCAGTCTGACGACAGTTCCATTGCGTTGGTCAAGAGATGGAAAATATAGTGGGCCGGACCATACACAACACTCAACTGTTTGCCGGCTTCTTGAAGAAATTCTACCTCAGATCGAGACCTTGCGAAGATATCTTTGATTTGGTCGGCAGCACCTCGCTGAAATCCATGGGTTTCGAGGTACAGGCAGAACCTATACCCATCTGACTGCCTGGGAATTGTTTGCGAGGGATCTGGAATTGAGAAAGGGCTTGTTGGGTCATCAATACAATTGTAAGTCAGCATTGTATGGGACCCTGATCCTGAATAACAGTCATTAAAATATTGGACTGATGGGAAATGAGGCAAACTGTTCATGTTTATGTTCACATGTGGTGAAACATTGACGAGCGCCGGTGGTAAAACTATAGATCTTGTGGTTCGCGCTAAACGCCTGGGAGTCCTTCCAGCACATAGCCGGCTGGCTCAACTGGGCGTTGAATCCCAGTAGGAACCACCCCCGTTTTCATCGATTTAATTCCATTTCTATCGATAGGATGGATGAAAATGGAGTTTAAATGAATATGTGTGGCATTCTGAATATAAAATGATTGTCATCCATTTTAATTCATTTCAGTTGATGAAATCAATGGAAATGAAAAGTGCTGGTGTCATGTCCTAGCGATAGAACGAACGAAAATGATAATATCTGTTATGGTCGATTTCTAGAAATTTTGATTCATTTCTTCTCACTTCACTGGCTGCTGGTCGCGTTCACACAAAAATGGGAAAAAAAAATCAATTTGTTCTAAGCTCATACTGTAGTCTAATACTTATATCCATTTCCCTACCAGTGACCTGCGATAAGGTTCACCATCCCAATACAAAGACAATAGAATTGAGTGAGCGATGACATCAAGAACGAGGGCACAGCCATGCAGAATGGAGCCGACAACCAACCAGAACAAAAATCGCGACAGGGGCCAGTGAGTTGGAGATAAAGGTACTTATGTTAGATGGTATATAAGGGATGCTAACCGGAGAACTGAAAGCAGCCAACCTTTGGCTCATAGACCTTCTAACATAGCCGGCGAAATCCAGATGAGTAAAGCTAGGGAACGTACTGTCCATGTTGAGCTCTCTGTTGAAACCATCACATTCCGGTGCTCTTGCGCATGATGACAGGTAACTCCAATAAAAGGATGTGTGAGAGAAGCTAGAGACGATGGATGGGGTATATTCACCTGCCGGCCAGGGCCGACACACAGGGCAGTCCGCGGCAAGGGGGCGACAGTCAACAGAGCTTCACTTCAGGTTGGTTTGCATTGTGGTCCTCTCCATCTGCGTGAGCAACCTCAGTTGGTTGATATGCCTGAGTGGAATACCACAGCCTAAGTATTACAAAGTGTACCATGTCATGCACCGGAGCATACCTGCATTGTCCTGAACGACATCCAAATTGGTGAGATCACATCCAGCCCAAGGAATGCAATGAGCATAGTCAAAAGCTGGTTATCTGTCAGGTAGTAAGAGTGGATCTTCTGCATAGAAGAAGAATGAGGGGAAGGTAGAGGAAATGTGGTGATGTCGACGGTCGCCGAGATAGAGGTGGAATCACTGTAGAGGTGTGAGAGCCAAGTGGGAACTTGAAGAAGTCTGCTCGAGTCCCGCGACGTGAAGTGACCATAATGTGTGAACAGAGGGCCGTGGGCATACCATCATCTGGAGGAACAAAGTGCTCACCCTTGCAACAACGTGAGGCTCAGAGGTGATCAAAATCAATGGAATTGAATTTGATCGACCATAATGGAAAAAAAATCGATGAAAACGGGGGCGGTTCCTACTGCGGTTGAATGTCTATCCCTTGCTCAGACCCAGTTTATCAGAATTATATGCCAAAATGAAAGAAAAGTCTCAGCCTCATGAGCGTCTGTGGGTCAGCATTTCTCTCTGTAACGAGCTTGCCTGGTTTCTACGTCATTTCGAATATTCGGATGGCATACACATGATGGATGCAACAGCGTGGGGTGCCAATGAAGCAGATGCCACACTTCTTGCTGATGCTTGCCCAACTGGTATGGGTTTTTGGCTCCCATCCCGTTCACTCAGTTTCCATCATGCTATCACTGATCCCAAGTTCATTGCGGATCTGTGCATCTTCTACAAAGAAGCTTACACTGTAGTTTTGGCCTTTCTCTATGCCGTTGAGCAGATTCGCCCACTTCCACAATGTGTTGTCATTTTTACGGACAACAGCAATACCGTTGACATGTTTAACATGCTCCATACAAAACCGGGTTACAATCTACTCCTCCTCACAACCGTTGATCTAATTCTACAATACCATATTCAACTGCACATTCTATGGATTCCAGGTCTTGAAAATGGCGTTGCAGATGCCCTTTCATGTTTCGATGATGATCATGCCTATGCTCAAGCTGATGGCCTCAAAATTTGAGACTTCACACCCCCTCATTTAGCACTGGGGGCAGCAGAAAAATGACTCCTGCTATCTGCCCGTCCACACAGCCCCGTCAACCTGTGTGGACCATTGAACACCTTTGCCATGAACGAGCTATCGCTCTTGGCAGTGTTCTTGATGCTTCATCTGTCATGAATTATACATCTGGACTCAATGCCTACCTTGCCTTCTGCCACAACCACAATTTCCCCATCGAGCCGTCGGTTGACACCCTCAGTTTTTTTGTTGTCTATATGTCACATTTTGTTAAACCCAACACCATTCATAACTATCTCACAGGCATCTGCAATCAACTTGAATCTTTCTACCCCGATGTGCACCAGATTCACCGTCACCATCTCATCACCAGAACTTTACAAGGCTGCAAAAAGTTATTTCTTTCACCCACAATACGGAAACGCCCTTTATCCTGCACTGAAATTGCAGAACTTCACCCCCTATACCTTCATACCTCCTCTCCACATGATGACAAGCTTTTCTTTGCTATTCTCACCACCGGCTTTCATGCCTTGATGTGTGTAGGGGAACTTGTGTGGCTGGACAAGAAAGCACTACAAGACTTTCGCAAAGTCATCCTCCAACACTCAGTAGAACTCCTTCCCCACGGCTTTTCATTCTGGCTCCCAGGACATAAAGGGGACCGCTTTTTTGAAGGCAATCGTGTTCTCCTCCAACAGATGTCAATGGGCGATGACCCTTTTTCTGCTTTTCACAGTTATTTAAAATCATGTGATGCGCATTTCCCCCACCATCCACAGCTATGGCTTAAAAACGACGGATCAATCCCCACCCATGCTTGGTTCCTCAATAAACTCCACCAACATTCCACCATCAATGTTGGTGGTCATTCCCTTCGGGCTGGTGGTGCTACCGCGCTAGCTGAAGCTGGCATACTGCCACACCTCATATAAGCCATATGCAGATGGTCATCCAACACTTTCCAAATTTATATATGTCGCCATCCTTATCTCCTCGCTGCCCTTTTATCTTATCGCCTTTCTCAAAATCATGCATAACCATCGTCCCTCAACCCCTTCTCCTTTTTTTTTCCCTTCTTAAAATAAATAAATAAATAAATAAATTTCCCTCTCTCCCTCCCTTTTAGCCTGTAGCCTCATGTGCAATTTTATCGGGTCATACCACCGGAATATGGGGTACAACCGTGTTTCGCCTAACATTTGCTCGCCTCTGGGCACAAAGCATCTCTGATTAGTCGGCTTTAATTGCAGATTATAGTAGGCTAATCATGAGCACACGCGACTCTGCGAGTCATTCTCGCCGCTGGTTGGTTTCCCCACGGGACACATCAACCAAGACACTCTCGCTCCGCTGAGCGTCGCATGTTCACACCCCCACAGGATGTGAACCTCTGCACCGTCCCCGCGGGACATGGTCTGTGCCTGCGCACACATACCTTACACATATGAGACATGTAGCACCACACCTTTATATTCGGAGCGGAGCGGTTTCGTTCCCTCAGTCTTTCTGCTCGCAAACGCTCTGCACCCCGTTTTTCTTTCGCATACCCTCCCACCTCTTCCCATATAATACTACTCATCTTCTCTACTAGTTATGTAGTCTATCATGTCAGCCTCATGCGCAATTTTATCGGGTCGTACCACTGGAATATGGGGTACGACCGCGTTTCGCCTAACATTTGCTCGCCTCTGGGCACAAAGCGTCTCTGATTAGCAGAGTTTAAAGTCAAGTAAATTATGATGTGACCCGAGTGTGACATATTTTGCATAACCTAGTGAAAATGGTGTGCCAATTTCCTCCCGCTCCAGTTATTTTTCCTCACCACATATCCTCAAGATCAAGTGGAGAGAATCAAAGCCAGAAAGCCAGGCTGTACGAGGGTAAAAGAATTAAGTCATTTGAGGCGGTGGATGTAGCACGATAAGCCCTCTTTAGAAAGCTTTGCAACACCCGGTCACCCATAGAATACTTTTTTTTTGATGAACGAATTCGGTTGCCATCAAACATCCATGATCACGGCAACCCTTTCCACTCATCTGCATCATCCCTCTGCGGCAGCCAGATCCCCCGAAAGAGGCATCACGATTGTGCACCGCCCGAGAGATCTGACTCACGATCCCCCGTAAGTGCGGCCAAATAACTGTACTTGTTCAACGTTCAATACATCATGATAGTTCTCAACGTGCTCTTCTTTCTCCGTACACCCAACACCGAATCCCAGAACCGCACTCCGTGGACCATCGTCCGAAATTCTGTCAACCCTTCTGATATCCTGACTTGCTGCCAGCCCTTAATGCCGTGATCGCTCAATGTGATTATCAAGATAACATAAGACAGTCGAAAACCCATCCAAGGCGACGCGCGGGCCTGCACCCGTGTTGCGGCGGAAGGGAAAGTTGGCAACATGAAAATCGGGTAAGTGATGTCCAAAGGAAAAATGAGAAGGACTCGAAATGAGAGCTCGAGCCCTGTACTAGGATGGTCTGTTCGAATTGCGAGCAGATAGATGTATGTAGTCTCCTTCAGACTTCTCACGCCAAAAGCTTCCGTGATTCAGTTTACTTCAAGCGGCTTTCCTTTGTGCATGCAACGATCAATCAGAAAACGTACATACCCTGAGTCAACGATTCGTGAGTCCGATTTCCAACCTTCTCGACTTTCCAGTCACGACTGCTAACAACTCTATGTATGCTGAATTCATCTTTCTCTCCCCCGCCCTGTAATTATAGCATGCTTATCGCCATTTCTCAGCAGTCCTCACCCCTCAGTACTGTGCCCCGCCCGGGAGGTTATGGAAGACGGCGAGATGGCTCGTCCCTGGATTGCCTCTCAACGATCTCAACGTTTGGGATCAAAATTGATTACCATCAGGGTGCTTCCAATGTGGCAGATCTCCCGCATTTGCGTCGCTCTCTGAGTCACCTGCATGAATGGAAGAGGCGCTTTAGAGACTGCACCTGAAGAGGTTCGAGATTGAAGTACTCCTGCTGCTTCGCTGCACCGATGCTCGCTCAAGGTTCAAGTACCTCAAAATTTCAAATATACCAAAAATGCATCGATACCCTTCACCTCGAAACGGACCGTGCCTGCGTCTGTTGACCACCTCATCCGCTGCGGTTCCTCACGGTTATCAGCCGACACGGGAGCGAGCCTCGCAGCTTTGACTTGTCTCCTGCAAAATAGGAGCTGCAATACATTAGGCTGGTACCTCGCCACGCGGCAGCACTACGTAAGGGTGGGAGGTCGATTGGGAACACGTCTCATCCATAATATTCTGTTCCATGACTGGATGACCCTAAGATCATACTCACGACCCTGTCTTTTCTCGACGGACGAACAAGTATACATAAAGCGCTTTCCGACAGTGACCCGAGTCTGTCCAGGTTACCCTCCCATTTTTTCAATGCCGTTCATATCGAAGGTTGACGATCCATCCAAGTCAAGCACACCGAAAACGTCCTCCGTTGAATCGATCAAGGCTGAGGGTGACGATTGCGGTTATGACTCTGCGTTTGGGAAGAAGACGATGTAAGGCAATGATTATTCTCAAGTTCTACGACCACTCATGCAACATATCTATAGGCGTTATGTCGATTGGCGCATCTTACCTATCTTAGCATTGTCATTCTCTGTTGTGGATATTGACCGAATCAACATTGGAGCAGCATATACTGCGGGCATGGGTGTCGATCTCGTCAGACAATCCATACTTCTCTGCCCCTTGCCATCCTGACCGTCCGTACGTGAAGAAACTCCAAACAGGGAATCGTTACAGCATCATATCGTCGCTTGACTCTGTCCCTTACATCTTGTTGTCAGTGAGATTTTTCCTGCTCGTTTGCCTGTGCTGAGGTCACGCCATTGTTAGGCAACTACCCGGAATATTCGCAATGCGGAAGGTCGGCGTGCGCAACTGGCTGACGTTCATCATCACCGCATCGGGTGCTGTTCAGCTTGCAACGGCATTTGTGCCGACCTGGGGCTGTCTCGTTGTGACGCGCCTCTTGCTGGGAAGCTTCGGGGTAGATTATCTGCCACATCATAAAAAATCCCGTCTGACGATGACCCCAGGCCTCCCTCTTGCCGGCAATGCTTTTTATCATCCCAACCTGGTCAGTCCCACACTGATTTACGCTGCCGCCCCACAATACTCATCGGGTTCTTAGGTACACACGTCACGAAGTACAGAAGCGGTGTGTATCTTTAACATGGTTTGGAAGTGACACTTACGGCAATCTGGTAGACTGGCTTGCTTTCTTTTGGTGCCTACAACCATAAGTGCCTTCAGTCCGATACTAGCATACGCGTTCACCTTGCTTGACGGACAACGTGGTATCAAGGGTTGGGCATGGATTTTTGTGAGTATCGGATCCTTGACAATCATTTCGCTTTTCAATTCAAGAATGGATGGTGTTAGATAATCGAGGGTTCCTTGACTCTCTTTTTTGGGGTGCTGTGTTGGTTTTTCGTCCCGGACTTCCCTCATCGAAACAAATTTCTGACGCCAGAGCAAACTGCTTTCGTTCTGAAACGCGTTGAAGAGGATCGGGGAGACTCCCTTCCTGATCCATTGACCAGACAGGTGGTATTAAAACATCTATGTGACTGGACTATTTGGGCATATGGTAGGTGCACTCGCGGACGAGGGCTAGTTGGCCCACGCACTGATTCACAATCTGGCGTCGACAGGGATTATGTTCGCGTGTGTTTCCTTGCCTGCATGTTTGTCCACACCGTCCCTTCCTAGGAACCGATATTCATGTCGCATGCTCAGATGCTCAATCCTACTTCATGTCAATCATCCTCCGAGGAATGGGAATGGGCAAGACACAATCTCTACTTCTCGTGAGTCACACTCAGCCCTTCATTTGCTCACCATCCATTTATATTTTGCAGAGTGCACCACCTTACTTTTGTTCCGTACGTCCGGCCCAATTACTTCGAACGATAACTCATTACAAATAATAGATCGTGTTCATGGTGTTTTTCTCTTGGGCTTCGGATAAAACAAAGCATCGAACTGGTTTCATCGTTATACCCGCCCTCATTTGCATCGTGGGATTGCTCACGACAGCGTTCGCCTCCAACAATGGAGTCAGGTATTTCGGTAATATCTTGATGCTGTCCAAGAATATCGCTGGTTCATTGTTGACGCCCGTATACAGGGATCTTCCTTATCGTCTGTGGGAACCAGGGAACTGGGCCTAGCATCCTGGCCTACGTAAGTCTCTTTCCAGTTGTGTCTCAGAGGATGTGATGGCTAATCTTGTTCCTCAGGCCTCCAACAATCTAGTTTCTCATTCCAAAAGGCATGTTTTTCTTCCACATACCGCTGTTCCCTGCGACAGATGTCAATGAATTCGATCTTTGAAGGTCCGTCCAGAATGGTATGAATCTTGGCAATGTGGGGGCTATCATAGGGACATTTGCGTTTCGTACACAAGATGCACCCCGATTCCTCCCTGGTCTTGGAACAGCCATCGGATCGCAATGCCTCTTGATCCTCGTCCTGTGTATCACGACTCTCCATTTCCGACGTTTGAACAGGCTGTCCAAGGCAGGAAAGCTCACCGAACCCCTGGAGGGCCAACCTGGATTCTTTTATACTCTTTGATCATTGTTTTCGGTCTGGAATACACGACAAGGTTCCTGTGATAGCGATGCTTCACCTCAGAAACGTATGGAGAGTGCCTCGCGATACAGCGACATCGGTATTTTCCTGTACTGCTGCTGGCTATTTGAGATCATCCATCCATAATGCATGGCGATGGTTCAGGTACAACATGCAATTCACCACAAACCTTGACGCGGAGGGAAGACACCAGGGGAAGTCAGCTGCCATCGAGCACGTTTGGGCCGTGGTGAGTATGCACAAGTGTTCCGAACACTCTGAGTACATAGCTGGTGGCGTCTACGAAGTGGCCGTGGAGATAAGCTTGCACCATATATATGTTTACTTAGATCCAGTAGCGGCGTTCCCAAGGGCGTTCCTCGCTCCGATTCGTGCAAGCTGAAATCGACAGGTTGCTATTGATTTGTATTGAAGAAGGAGGTCCTCGCACTTTTCTTTCCATAAAAAACTAGTACGAATGCTACGTAAACAATATGACCCGGGTTGAGTTGGTTTTGAAGGGTTCAACGCTAGGGCAGTGGCCCGGGCGGTGTTTGCTAAACCATCATCATCATCATGCATCATCATGCACTCGATGTTGTGTATTTTCGACCTCTCAAACTTAAGCTGCCGTGAACTCCATGCCACCTAGGCCCTCTCTCAAGAAAAGCTGCGGTGCTCCTGAAGCTCGAGGAGACTGACAGTGACCCAGGTTACCCTCCAATTTCTCACACTGTTCATATCGAAGGGGGCAACGATTCTAGTTATGACTCTGTGTTCGAGAAGAAGACGATGTATGGCAATTATTATTATCAAGCTCTGCAATCACTGATACAGTATATCTATAGCATCGTCGGTTTCTTTTGAAAACATGGATTGAATGAACCTTGGAGCAGCAGAAGTACACCGCGGGCATGGGCATCGATCGTGTCAGCAACTTTATCCTTCCCTGCTTTCCTTGCCATCCTGACCCGGCGTATATAGATATACTCCAAATAGGAGTCATGACAGCATCATATCGTCGCTTGACTGTGTCCCTCGTATCCTATTTCTAATCAGATGTTTCGTGTCCGTTCCCTTGTGCTGATGTTAGTCAACTGCCTGGAATTTTTGCTATGCAGATGGTCGGCGTGCGCAACTGGCTGACGTTCATCCTCACCGCACCGGGTGCTGTCAACTTGCATCGGCATTTGTACCGACCTGGGGCTATCTCATTTTGACGCGCATCTTGCTGGGGAGCCTCGGGGCAGACATGCTTAGAAGATCCCAGCTGACCGACCCCAAGGCGTCCCTCGTGCCGGCAAGACTTGTTATCATCACGCCGTGGTCAGCCTGGTGCTGATACACGCCCCAAAGACTGACTGAGTCCCAGGTACGACGTGCAGAAGTGGTGCGAATCCCCTCATGGTTTGGAAGTGATACTCACGGTAATCTGGTAGAATTGCTTTGTTTCTTTCGATGCCTTGAATCATAGGTGGCTTGAGTCCGATACTAGTATACGGGTTCACCTTGATGGACGACGTGGTATCAGGGTTTGGGCCTGGATTTTTGTGAGTATCGAATCCCTCACAATCCTTTCGCCTTCCCATTCATGAATGGATGACGTTAGATAATCGAGGGAACCATGACTCTCATCTTCATTCCGGGCTTACATCATCGAAACAAATTCCTTACGGCTGTCCTGAAACGCGTCAAAGACGACCGGGGAGACTCTATTTCTGACCCATTGACTAAACAAACGCTATCGAAACATCTACGATTAGACTATCTGGGATATGGCGGGCCCCCTCGCCAACGAGGCTTAGTAAGTTGGCGCAATGTCAGCAGGAATCGTGTTGGGGCGTTCTGCCTTACCGCATATTCGTCCATCCTGTCCCTCCATGACAATCAATATTCATGCTGCGTGCTCAGAACTTCAAGCCTACTATATCGATCATCCTCTGAGGAATGGGAATGGGCAAAACAGTCTCTACTTCTCGTGAGTCACGCTCACTGGATTTGCTTATTATTAATTTCATGTTTTGCAGAGCGCACCCCCCTACTTCTCGTCCGTACGTCAGGCCTGAAGACTTTCCCCTGTGCACTGGCAGACTGTTCAGTACTGAGTGTCCATTTCGTTAGGGTTACAAACAATCGCTACAGACAAGACGTACAATTATATCTGCATGCAGTTCTCAACGTGCTCTTCTTTCTTCGTGCACCCAACAACCGAATCTCAGCACCACACTGGACCATCGTCGGAAATTCTGTCAATCCACGCTTTTGCTATCCTGACCTGCTGGGAGGCCTTGGAGCCCTCAATGCCGTGATCGCTAGATATGCAAAAAGGTGATTATCAAGATAACAGAAGCCATCCAAGGCGATTCGCAAGAATGCGACGCGCGGACCCGCACCCCTATTGCGGCGCAAGGGACAGTTGGCAACACAAAATTTGGGTGAGTGTTGTCCACTGGAAAGATGAAAAGGACTCGAAGTGACCGTTCAAGTCTTGTAGGATGATCTAGTCGAATTGCGGGCAGATTGCGATGTCGATCCTAATTCGTACAGGCAGTCTCCATCTCACGCGAAAAAGCTTCCATGATCAGGAAGTTTACTTCATGAAACCTCGCGTGCAACGATCAATCAGAAAACATACATACCAGGAGTCAACAATGGAAGTCCTCGTGATCAAATCTCGTCTTTCCAGTCACGACTGCAATTGTAGGCTTCTGTTCCATTACCCTTCTCTCTTCACCCCTGGTGAACGTCTAGGATCCAAATAGATTCCAACACCGTCAGGGTGCTTCCAATGTGGCTGAACTCTGCTCAAGCATTTTATGGCAGATCTCTGCATCTACTTCGCTCTCCGAGTTGCCTAACCAATGGGAGAGGCGCTTTAGAGGTGACATACTGCAGCTGAAGAGGCTCGAAATTGACGTACTCTTATTGCCTTGCTCACCGACGCTCGGCGCGAACAAGTGCCTCAGAGTTTCAAATATCAACTAGGCCGATGCCATGCCGTGCTGGCGTCTGTTGACCACTTTCACCACTGCGGCTCCTCACTTTAATCAGCCGGTACGGGAGCGAGTCTCGCGCCTCTGACTGGTCTCTGGCAACAGAAGCTGTCATACATTAGGCCGGTCCCTCGCCATGCAGCAGCGCTACGTAAGAGTGGGAATCCTACTGGCAAGGTTCAATAGCCGAACCAACCTATCTCATCCATATTGTCCTGTTCCGTGGCTGGATGACCCTAAGACATACCCACGGCCCTGTTGTTTTCCCGACAGACGAACAACTATTTATAAAGCGCTTTTCGACGGTGACCCAAGTTTGCCCAGGTTACCTACCCTCCCGCTTTTTCCAATGCTGTTCACATCGAAGGTTGACAATCCATCCAAGTCAAGCACCCCGGAAGCGTCGTCCCTTGAGTCAGATAAGCCTGGAGGCGACGATTCCACCTATGACTCTGTGTTCGAGAAGAAGACGATGTATGACAACAATATTTCTCAAGCTCTGCCATCACTCATACAGTATACTTATCTGTAGGCGTTATATCGATTGGCACATCATACCTTTCCTAGCGTTGGTATCCTCTATGGTTGACATTGATCGAATCAATATTGGAGCAGCATATACTGCGGGCATGGGTGTCGATCTCGTCAGACAATCCATACTTCTCTGCCCCTTGCCATCCTGACTCTGCGTATGTGAAGAAACTCCAAACAGGGAATCGTTACAGCATTTTATCGTCCCTTGACTCTGTCCCTTATATTTTATTGTCAGTGAGGTATTTCCTGCTCGTTTACCTGTGCTGAGGTCATGTTATTGTTAGCGCACTACCTGGAGTGTTTGCTATGCGAAAGGTCGGGGTGCGCAACTGGCTGACGTTCGTCATCACTGCATCAGGTGCTGTTCAACTTGCAACGGCATTTGTGCCGACCTGGGGCTGTCTCGTTTTGGCACGCATCTTGCTAGGAATATTTGGGGTAGACTATCTGCCACATGCCTAGAAGAATCCGGCTGACGATGACCCCAAGGCGTCCATCTTGCCAACAATTTTTTTTATCATCCCGACCTGGTCAGTCCCGCACCGGTTTACGCTGATGCCTCACAAGACTCATTGGGTTCCTAGGTACACACGTCACGAAGTACAGAAGCGGTGTGTATCTTTAACATGGTCTGGGAGTGACACTTACAGCAATCTGGTAGAATGGCTTGCTTTATTTTGGTACCTATAACCATAAGTGCCTTGGGTCCGATACTAGCATACACGTTCACCATGCTTGACGGACAACGTGGAATTAAGGGTTGGGCATGGATTTTTGTGAGTATCGGATCCTTGACAATCATTTCGCTTTTCAATTCAAGAATGGATGGTGTTAGATAATCGAGGGTTCCTTGACTCTCTTTTCTGGGGTGCTTTGTTGGTTTTTCGTCCCGGACTTCCCTCATCGAAACAAATTTCTGACGCCAGAGCAAACCGCTTTCGTTCTGAAACGCGTTGAAGAGGATCGGGGAGACTCCCTTCCTGATCCAATAACCAAACAAAAGGTATTGAAACATCTATGTGACTGGCATATCTGGGCATATGGTGGGTGCACGCGTGAACAAGGCCTACCGTGAAGTTGACCACGCCCTGACTCGCAATTTGAACGTCGACAGGAATCATGTCCGCGTGTATCTCCTTACCCGCATGTTCGTCCATCCTGTCTCTCCATGAGAAACAATATTCACGTCGTGTGCTTAGATGCTCAAGCCTACTTCATATCGATCATCCTCCGAGGCATGGGAATGAGCAAAACACAGTCTCTACTTCTCGTGAGTCACACTCGGCCCGTAGCTTGCTCACCATGAACTGTATTTTGCAGAGCGCACCACCTTACTTCTGTTCCGTACGTCAAGCCTGAAGACTTTGAATAATAACTGATCGCAGGTAGCAGATCGTGTTCATGGTGTTTTTCTCTTGGGCATCGGATAAAACGCAGCACAGGACTGGCTTCATCGTTCTATCCGCCCTCATTTGCATCGTGGGGTTGCTCACGACAGCGTTCGCCTCCAACAACAGAGTCAGATATCTCGGTAATACCGCTCCAATTCCGCCAGTTCATTGTTGACCCCCTGCAGGCATCTTTTTCACCGTCTGTGGGAATCTGGGAACTGTTCCTGGCATCCTGGCCTACGCAAGTCTCTTCTCCAGCTGTGTCTCAAGGATGCGATGGCTGATCTTGTTCTTTAGGCCTCCAACAATCTGGTTTCTCATTCCAAAAGGTATGTCTTTCTTCCACATGCCGCTGTTCCCTGCGACAGATGTCAATGAAGTCTATCTTTGAAGAGCAGTCCAAAGTGGTCTAAAGCTTGGTGGTGTCGGTGCTGTTATAGGCACCCTCGCGTTCCGCACACAAGATGCACCTCGATTTCTCCCTGGTCTGGCGACCGCAATTGGATCGCAATGCCTCTTGATCCTCGTCCTGTGTATCACGACTCTCCACTTACGACATTTGAACAGACTGTCCAAGGCAGGCAAGCTCGCGGAGCCTCTGGAGGGCCAAGTTGGATTTTTTTATACTCTTTGATCTTTCGTTTTCGGTCTGGAATAAGCACACGCCAAGGTTTTTGTATTAGAGATGTCTTACATGAGATGGTTCATCCCGTCGAGGTCACGGACAATTGCGTGAAGTCTTGAATTCTTGCATACAAACCTCGACTGATTTCTGAAGTATGGATGTCAAAATTATAACAATCGACCTGCGAATTCCAATGCAATACTGATACAGAGACTTGTACATACTTACTGCGAAGATTAAAAATATTAAGGCTGATGCGGATAGGTAAAATAAGACGCCGCACTAAGCAATGATATGATCCACATCCAAATAAATCCACCCTTCACAAGCCTGTTGTGAAGAAGCGGGAACTCCCGATAGCGCGCCGCGACACTGTCGAGTTAGCCTTGGACGTCGAACCCGTCGACTCAGCTGAAGCACCGGTCTCAGACGCGGCTGAAGGAGCAGAGTCGGCTGTGGCAGTGCCCTGTCTCTCCCCAGCAGCACCACACGCCCCGTTATCGTTCCAAACACCAGCAGGACCTGCGGGAGAAATGAGTTTACGGGAATGACAGGATCTCCCTTGAGATACCATTACCTCCAGGAGTATCTGCGGAAAAAAACCATCATCTCAATGACCTAAACACGATAGACGAATTGTCGGAGACGTACCCGCCTGCGTCCACCATTTAGCTGTCCAGAGATGCCCACTGAGAGAGTGAGAGAGAGAACGTAAGCCATCACGAAACACGCGCGGAACATTGCTCACATATACGACACTTGTCTCCCGCCGACGTACTAAGAAATCGTAAGTTTGACGATATATCAGCGTCTGTATCCGGAAGGGAAAAGAAGAAAGAAAAAAACACGCACAGCAATGCCCGAACTCCAAGGAGAAACCGAAGCACAATTCCCCGTTGCAACAGTTGTGCTGGTCGTGCTTGTCGTCTGCGTTGAAGTGCCGGCGGGTATCGATGTCCAACTGCTTGTCGAGGTCGGGGTATTCGACGTCGTGCCCGGCGCTCCACTACTCCCGCCACCGAGCGCGCTCTTTATCTTCTGATCAAAACGTCCGTTCGCTAGATATTCATGGGATGAAAACACACACAGTCAGCGCCCTTCTTTGAGAAGCCGATGACCGAACAAAGAACCGACCATATGCCTGCGAGGCGTCCCAGAGCATGACACCGCCAAAGGACGAATACTTGGCCCGGCTTTCTAGAGCGATGCTACCCAGCGTTGCGGCGGCAACGTAGCCGGAACCAGCGGCAGAGGGAGCAGCAGGGGCACCGATGTAGATCTTGACGTCGGGGTTGGGAGAAACCTTCTTGGCCCAGTCGTCCCTAGAGTAAAATGGCGGTGAGTACGGGACGCCTGTCCACGCGAAATAACAGGCAGATTCACCAGGTGCCGAAATTCCAAGCCTGGGTGGTGAGTGGTCATTCATCACTCACGGCTTTGTAAATCAAGGTTGGAAACTCACATTGACGTTGTCGAAATTGCCAAGGCCACACCAGTTATTATACTGCAAAAGTGAGTTAAGGTTGAAACGATAGAGCCAGTTTCATAACTTACACTGCAAGAAAGAGTCAGACCATCGCCGAGAAGAAGAGGGCAAGAGGGCAAGACTCACACTATAGACAAGAGTCCCAGAGACAATCAGCCATGAGCCACGCATATAAATCAAATCTGATACGTACACTATGACGTCGGTGTCAGAACATTCATCGCTTGCAAGTAAACTAAGCACTCACCTGGACATACAAAGCATCAAACCCGACGACGTTGATGACTGATCCCAAATAGGCGTCAGGGAACGGACATTGAGGGGCACCGGTAACATAGTACCTGCCATGAGAATCGTTAGCGAACTTGAACTTGTGAATCGTAAATAATAAACTTACTTCTTGCTGGCTCCCGAGGCGAGAGAGCGAAGTTCCCGCACGAATGCCGCGTAGCCTGTAGTCCCCCCGCCCTCGACATCCAGATCTACGCTGTACGGCAGAAATTGATTGAATTCGGCTTGTACAGAATGGACAATGGTAGCTCACCCGTCAAGAACAGCGTTACCGAAGGGGCGAATCGAGCTCGAACCACCAAGGAACAGGTTCCAGATGGTTTGAGCAAAGGTCTTGGCTTCATCGTCGTTGCTAAATCCAAACGAACCTGTCGCACCCCCAAGACTGATGGTAACGGTCTTGCCGGCTGCTTGACAGGCGTTGATGTCGGCCGCGAGGAATTGGCAGTTAGCGAGGCTCGTTCCTGGGAATGCGCCATTGGTAGACGCGCTGCATATCTGTCATATTTGGCAGAGAGATGAGAGAGACTCGGACAATCAGAAATTCGTGCACAGAAAAATCCCACATTGGCCAAGTCGATCTCTGGCAGCCCGCCAGTCGAGCGAAAGATGTTCAGGAATGCGATGGGGAATGTATCGATAGCGTCATCCTGGGGATCGAAGATAAGTCGCGGGTTCACGGAGAGAGATCTAAAGAGCACAAGTACCTGACAATAGTAAGAGAGGGACTTTTGATAACCGCCGGTGTTGCCAGAATTGCTTGCCCCGTAAGAGTTCTGTCCCCAATAGCTGAAGATCATGCGTCAGTCTAACATGAGTCCGTCATTAGTTAGAGACATACACCGCCAACTATGAAAGGACATAGAATCAGATGGCGGTCGAGAAGAGAGACTCAGAATGGCGCACGTTGTTATTATTGGCCATGTTGAACGCCGTCGTCGCTCGCGCTATATGACCTGCGACGAGGAGACAAGCTGAAAAAAGCAACGAAGGGCGTCCAAAGAAAGCCATGGGGGGTTCTCAACGGGGAACAGAGGCAAATCCGAGGCGAGGCAAACGCCATGCGCGTCCTGTCATTTTAAACCATACGCGGACGCGGATACAAGTCGAGCTGACATACGGACCCCGGAGGGGATGTAATGAGTCCGGAGCAACATGCGTCGACGGAGCGGAAAAAGTCGTCTGGTTCCAACTTCCCAGACGTTACACTGCAGTTGAAAAGTGTGTGGCCATGCCAACACTGTCGTGAAAGGTGCTTGTGACCGTGGCCCGAACAAGGCCCGACATGACCAGACGGGCGGCGAGGCTCGTATGGGGCTTCCGCGTGCGCTGACCCGACGGAGTATTTTTGAAATCATCGCCATCTATTTGCTGGTTTTTCGAAAGATTCGCGGATGTTAACCGTGAGCACTAACTTGCTCTGATCCAGGCCGTAGCGTCACGCCTAGAGGCGTCTTCATCCTTTCTTTGTTTTACAAACAGGCCATCTTGCCACTTGAACGAGTTTGAACGGAGAAGTTCAAGAAACGGGAGTTTGTCAACACAGCCACACAACGTCTTCCGACTCCGCGCGCTTCCCAGTAACCAAGGCAACTATTGATCGACTCTTCCGAAATGGCTTCTTTGAAATTCAGATTGCGTCGCAGGCTCGATGTGACGCCTTCATTGTCATGGACTCTTAGGAAGAACTTGAGTGATCTGGCTCGAATCCCGTCCGGGATCACCTTAGCCTCAGTTCATGCCCAGACGCTGTGATTAGAGCACCACTTCGACGGGAAGCCGTTTCAGCCCACCACGTCCCACAATTTCTCCAAGTTATAACCTAGATAAGGTATGCGAGTCAGCCAGATGCTATTGCAGCCATGTTGTTCCACTCGGGTTCCGACGGCTCCGACGGGCTACTGTTCCAACCAGGACTGGAATATTGACAAAGCCTACAGCTGTACATAGTAGGTGAGCAGCATTTTGTTGGTTGTGGGGATGATTTTGGTCCTATAGGGCTCCACGTTGAGGGGAAGTTCATGTTCGCCACAAGTATCGTACGCGCCTCGCGAAGCGGTGTCGTAACGGAGATCCCGATAAAAGACAGGACAGGCAGACGATTTAAGGTACTTAAGTGGCACAGTGGAAGCGTGGTTGTAAAATCATGTCAAGATATTGCCTATTGTTCACAGCAGGCAGGACTGGGTCATGAGCATTGCACACTTCCTGCAATTTTTTGGTAGCCATCTGATAAGATCGTGGGTTGGGGACAGATAATACATAAACAGGTGCAAACAAGACATCATTCTCTCCGTCTGACATGGTTGTGGCCCGCAAAGCGCCCAGTGCCCCAGCGCCGTCGGGCTCGAGGTCAACCTCGTCCCAGGTGCTGCAAAAGACAAAAACACAGCAAAGTCTGGCCACAAAGCCCGCACCGCCGTCTGCGTCCGACGCAGCGAAAGCCAAACAAGAGAAGGAGAAGAAGAATCAGAAACAACCACTGAAGCGGTCCAAGCCGTGGTCGGCGCGCCTCTTCTTGCTCCTGCTCAGCCTGTTCTCTGTCTATGCCTTCTCTATATGTCCTAACGACCACCCACGCACGTCGTCCGTGTGCCACTCGCTCGACCTCTACAAGACATACGTCCTCGACCCTTACCTCGTGCCACCCATACGCTCCCTCCTGCACCACGCCGACCCCCACCTCGATCCACTCAAGCCCTACGTCGTCCCCGCCATCACCTACACACGCACCCATATCGCCCCCCGCATCACCGCCCTCGCCTCTTTCACCACCAACCAATTCCACAACCGCGTCGTCCCAGCCTACGACCACTACATCTGCCACCACCTCTGGTCCGCCCACATCAAGCCCTATTACTACACCACCCTCCACCCGCGCGTCTACCCCTACACCCGACCCTACATCCTCTACTACCGCTACCGCCTCCGCCCCGCCTTGCGCGCCTACTCTGCCCGCGTCTCCGCGACATACGCGCTCGCAAAGCCACACGCCCTCCGCGCCGCCGCACACACACGCCTGTTCTATGCGACAGCGAGGGACCACGCGTGTGCCGCGTATAGCACCGCCATGCCCCACGTGCAGGTGGCCTATGTCCGCGTAAAGCCGCATGCGGTGGCCCTCGGCGAGTCGGCCAGGGTCCATGCGCTGAGGCTGATGAGGGACGCGGCGGCGGCGCGCAGGGTGTATGTCGATCCGCATGTGAGGAGGATTTGGGAAACCGTTTCAGAGAAGCCTGTCATGAGAGAGGGGCGGACCTCGACCCCGGATGAGTCGCCGGCTGATGTTGTTGATGAACCATCGAGTGTTGTGAGCGTTACCAAGGAGTTTCTCGCACCCACCCCTACCACGACAATTGGCGCTGTCAGCGAAGCGGCGCCCCTTGTACCTGTTGAAGAGACCGAGACCGAGGCCATGACCGTCACCGAACGCGAACCTACCATTGCGCCGTCCTTCGTCCCGCCCTCCATTTCCATACCCGAATCAGAAGCGTCCCCAGTACCGACGACGGAGCCCGAGTCCGAGTCGGCGGCGTCTGTTGTGGCGCAGTCATTGCACCCTGGGTCTGTCGGCGTTGTTGCGAGCGAGGCTGGGGCTGCCGGCGAGGACGTGGTGGATGAGTTTTTGCGGGACATCGGGATTGCTTCCGAGGAGGGTGCTGGCGAGAGCCAAGCCGAGGAGGAGGACGCTGAAGAACAACAAGAGCAAGAAGCGGAAAAGCAGGGGAGCACTCCAGAGTCCAAACCCCGTGCCGGAATCGTCGCGCGCCATGGCAAATGGGAGCGGGAGCTCCAGGACCTTGTTAGGAGCGCTGAGGGGCAGGTGAGGGCGGTACTTGGTGAGGTGCGCGCGGCGGCTGTGAAGGAGCTCGCGGAGTATGGGAGCGAGAAGCATGAAAGGAGGGGGGTGGTGGGGGTAGTGGAGGAGGAGGCGGGGCGGTTTGTGAAGGGGCTTGAGGGGTATTTGAGGGGTGCGGAGGGGAGGGTGACAAAGTCTACCAAGGCGGAGGAGGTGCGGATGGAGGAAAAGACGTGGTATCGTGTGCTTGAGAAGACGGAGGAAAAGTTTTCGGAGAAGGTGGGGGAGGTGCAGGTTGATGTGCATGGGTGGTATCTGAAGGTGAAGGAACAGGAGGGTGGGGAGGTGGGGAAGACTGTGAGTTTTCTTTGCGTCTTTCTTCGGTTGCTGGACATGCGCTGATGGCTGGTTGCTTTTATAGATTGAGAAAGTGAGGACATTTGCACAAAACGCACAGGGCGATCTCGCGCTCGATTATGCGTGGCTCGAGGACGTGACGTATCTCGATTGGCAGAGGTACCATGACCTTATCCGGGGTGCGTTCTTTTCAGTATAGTGTTCTTTATTTTCCTTCAATCTAATCACCTCCTACACCACCCCCACCTAAATAGTATCAGAAAACTTTACAACCGTCGCGCGGGCTTTGCAATCCGGGAACTACTCCGCCCCCGCCGCTGCACGCACGGTACCAGTTGAGGACACGCTGCTTGAGGCGCTGGGGAGGGTGGAAAGTGAGGTGGGCGAGGTGGTGGAGGGGTTCCAGGCTGCGGTGGCGGAGGTCGGGAGGAGGGCTGGGAGGATGTTTGCGGATGCGAAGGAGGTTGGGGATGCGATGGAGGGAGAGGGAAAAGAGATAAAGGGGAAGAAGACGAATGAGGAAGGGAAAGCCTCGATTCTCCCTGTGGAGCCGATAGGGACGGCTGTGCCCGCGCCGGGGCTCGAGGAGGGGGTTGAACGAATATTTTTGGGGAGGTCGAAGGAGGAGGTAGAGGAGAAGTTGAGGGCGGCGGCGGTGGGTGCGGGTGCGGGTGTTGAGCAGACGGGGAGGGATGAGCTTTAGTGTGTTGGGAAAGAGGATGACGACTTTATTTATCGGAGGTATGTTAATGTTATGCCAGTTACAGACTCTTCTATGCTGAAGTTTCGCTGTGGGCTTTTAGTATGTAGCTCTCTTTTGCTTTGATAGTTGCATGGGTATGGCGCCGGTGGTGGCATGATGTCTATGTTACAAGTACGATCTCATGGTTTGAGGAACAACTCTAACTAGTCATGAATCATTGATAAACGACCATCTTTTTTAAAAAATAGTCCTTATTACAATTATGTAGTTGCGTTTGATATAACAAACACCTCCAGCCAAAAGCCAAGGTTCTCGTTGCTCGCTACTTTCTACGCATATTCGCTAGGCCCACAGTTGTAATACCCTAGAAAGCCATCCTGACCAGCATCGTTCCAGGTCCAAGAATTGTCAGGGACTATAACGTTATGTCCACAGTAATATTGCACCCCAGATCATTGTGTCCGAACGCCCGGTGGTGGGGCTGGCTGGGGTGGAGGCCTAAATTGGGAGTCGTTTCCGTTTTTTCGTTGTCTCCAGTCGTTTGACCCGCGGCTCTCGCGTGCAAACACTGAGGTGAGTCTTATACTTACTTTCCTCGAGACATGATAGAGACATCTCACTGAGATTTGAATACCTAGTAGGATCCTTACATTTGTACCGAAGTGCAGATGATCCATGTCTCGACATAAGAATCGGCGCGGCCACTGCGTGCATCGCTTTCTTGACAGTTCAACGTCTCTCATAAGCAATGGGCAGCCTTTTGTACCGACGATGACGCGAAACTCGCATATGATGCATCGCAAGAATCGAAGTTTCGAGTCCACATGCCTCGGCAGTCGCATTCTCGACATCCCAACATGTCGAAGACTCTCACGGCGTGTCGTTGCTATGAGTTTTTCCGCTCGACTCCTCGGCCTTGTTGGAAGCTTTGAACAGGACGAAAAACCTTCGTCGATCTCACGCCAACTTCTTGCGCGTCGCGAGCACTCCATTGCGAATATCCACATTTGTCCTTCCAACCACCCATGCCAGGCTTCCCCCCACACGATACAGAATAACTACCAAAGAGTTCATCCGTTTGGGCCATATGCAGGTTGCTGTGGAAGGAGGCGAGGACATCTTCCGACTCCGTTATACGCCCTTTTCTTGCTTCGAAAACCAACAAGTATAAAAAAGGGTGCAGTTCAAAGTCACAACCCAATCCCGTCTTAGCAATTCCTTCCGAAACACTGCCTACGATGAAGTTAACAGTCGCTTTCCTCATCGCCTTGATTCCACTCGCCATAGCCTCTCCACTTGCTGAGTTAGATGTGAGGGCTGCTGAGCACTGCGGTGAGCCCAGTGATGTTTTTCGAGCACGCCCTAGATTCTGATTTATCTATATTTTCTCAAGGTGCATCTGACTCTATCCCTGCCGGACCGTATACACTTTCCGTCAATCAATTGGTGAAATCTAAATGGAAGGCAGCATGTGCTCAGGTCGATTCTCAGAGCGGCGATAAAGTTGCGTGGTCGACCACTTGGTTCTGGAAAGGTGGCAACACTGTGAAGATCTACACAAACATTGGTGTTAAACGTGGCCTTCACAAGCAAGTCTCCGCTATCCATTCCATCTTAGTGAATCCATCTCATCCATGCTTGACACCCCCCTCCCTTGCTGATTTTTTTGGGTTGTTATAGTCATCATGGTCGTGGTCTCAAAAGGCTTCATCCGCTGTCACCACCGTCGCGTACCACTTGATCACTTCCTCGACGCCGAAAGGGGCCGAGGGCAATGAGATCAGGATCTGGCTTGCGAACCGCAATGCCCTTCCGATTTCAAAGGAGGCTGAAAAGCCGGTACCTGTGAAATCTGGTATCTCTCTTGCCAAACACACTTGGTCAGTCCAGGGGCAACGTTCTCTCATTGAAGAACCCCTAACCGCGTATAAATCCAGGAACCTTTACAGTGGAGTGGCTGATGGTAAAAAGGTCTTCACCTTCGTTTCTTCCAACGGGACTATTTCCAATTTCAAGGGTGATTTGAAAGTGTTCCTTACTGTGAGCCATTTTCTTTTCGTGGGACTAGAGTCTGAGTGTGAACCCTGCCTCTTAGTACTTGGTCACGAACCACGAGTTCCCCGGTACTGAATACCTCGCTGCTTTGCAAGCGGGCACAGAAGCCACCTCGGGATCCGCCACATTCAAGACGTATGTCATTATCTCATGTTCATCATGCATGCATGGATCGTGGACTGACACTTGGTTGTACTAGGACGTCCTATAGCGCGGTCATAAACTAGGGAGAGGAAAGATTTGTTGTCTAGCATGAGTCACAATAGAACTGTGTTTGTTGTCTTGGCCTGGAGCGTGAAGGCGGTTCCGCTTGCGCTCTGTTGAAGATAGAAGCAAATTCCGAAATATCGTGAGGTGAGAAAGAACGAATAGACTTGGTGAGGGAAGGAGGACCCCGCCTGCCACAAAGTGATGCAGATCCTACGCAATGACGACGACAGACCGACTCATCACTGTGATGATGTTGTACATCCGACCCAGCATCGAATCCCGAATTTCCTCCGTTCCCTCGCCAGAACCTCAGGGGCTCTGATACTCGCGCCATGTATACGCTACATCCACGACAATTGCCATCAGGTAATGTGGAGTCATTCACAAACCATACGAACTTAGTCGCCTTGGCCCTCTCTCCCGGACCCTCACCGTCTGTCTGCATCACAACACTCTTCTCCCTCTTGCCTCCGGCAACCTCCTCATTCACACTGGCAACCTCACTCAGACGGGCTCCGTACCAGACCTTCGTCTGGATCCGTGCCGTTCCGCTTCATAGCAGGCTTCGCACACAAAGCCCAGCGTGACCAGCTGTAGTATTCCGACGGACCGACCGTATCTCTGTGACGAGACGATCGAGCTCCTGATCAGAGGCCGTAGACTACGCGCTTCGTTTTCCAAAACCCACGCGACCATCGCCCTGCAGCGCTCAAGATTCCCGCAGATCAAAGGCCGTGGATGAAGCACTTATTTATGCGTTGTGGACATCCCTTCAATAATGGTCTACACGGCGGGAGAGGCATGGCCGCGGGTACGCTCAAATGGGACGCTGAGGAAAACGTGGGCAAGGCAAGAAAAAGTCGGATGGCACGCTGGATGCAATTCATCTGTATACTGGTCTGGGGCGTGGTTGATGAGCCTCCCAAAAGTGACGGTAATTGTTGACTGCGCGGTTACCGGAGGCCAATTACATAGCCTGCAACGCCATTGTACATAACAGACAAGGTCCATTTATACGACGGACCGTTATATTTCTCCTGTCATGCCGTGTCCCCAGCGCCCGATAAGAACCGTTCTTTTCGCAAGTTCCCTGCTCGTTCCGATATGCGGTGGGAACGAGTTCGCATGGCCGGGGAACGGCATATGCCAGAGGCTGTGCTCGTTGAGTAATCTTCACTTGAAGTGCAAACCGCATCTGAACAGAACTACACAATGTGTAACAATGTAACAATAACTTATCTTAAGCTTGTATGGCCTATAATACTCCGACAATCCTGCGCTCGAATGACAACCAAGGAACCATGGAGGAAGAGCGGACCTGGATGAATATGGTCCCAGGTGCCAGCCGATTTGCAGCCGTTGGGATATTTCCCAGCAACCGGCCAGCCTGGGCCCTTTTCTATGAAATCCATAAAACACCCTTCTGTTTCCCTCTCAACTAGAAATCATGTCCTCGAAAATGGCCTCCCACGCTCCCGCGCCTGCCTGCGACTTTGTCAAGAAGTTGTACAGAATACTAGAGGACAAATCTGTTCAACAGATCGTGTCTTGGGCCCCACTGGGAGATCGCTTTGTCGTAAGGGTAAAAGAGTTTTGCATCTTGACGTTCAACGGAATGATAAATTTCATCCAGGATCTGAACGAATTCACTAGAACGATTCTTCCGCGGGTATTCAAGCACTCCAACTTTGCCAGCTTCGTGCGCCAGTTGAACAAGTACGATTTTCACAAGATCAAGAACATCGACAATGACGACGAATTTGGCGAACAAGTCAGTCCAGCTACTACCCCACGAATCATGACACCATTTCCCATGATGAGCTAGAACTGGGTATTCCATCACCCGAACTTCCACATCGACGGTCGGGACGACCTCGAAAACATCAAGCGCAAGCCCCCTGCACAACGGCAAGCCGTGAAGGCTACAAACGCAGACGGAGAGATTAGTACCCGTCGATCATCTACACACTGGCGGCGCTCTCTTTCACCACACACACGCCATCCTTCTCCATACCAACCTACGAGCGACTCCGACTATCCTCAACACCATCGTCCTGACTCCCTCCATGCCCAGCTATCCACGCTTCAGAATCAGCTCTCTGCTTTGCAGGCCCAACTCGCATCCTTAGCATCATCCCACCATACCCTGTCTGCCCAGCTGTGCACCGTTTCAGAGACACAGGCAACCCTCGTCACCGAGTGCGCGACTCTCAGGCAGGATGTAAATGCTATGCGCCAGATTCCACCGGATTCGCAACCCCACTCGAGTTTACAAAATCCATATCCCGTCGAGGTGCCAACTCGGATGAATGAAGTCGACTTTTCTTTGGGAAATTTCGATTTTACGGCCGTCACATCTTCTTCCTCCTCTACACAGTCACCCGTTGCAGCCTCGACGTCAGCATCATCGCCCGGCACGGCCTCAGTAATCTCCCCTTCTGCCGATGCCGAAAATTTGAATCTGACAAATGTTGGTGTGGCTGATGAGTCCACGGAAAGTGGCGATGTCTTCTTTGCTCCCCTCAAGTCTTTCGATAATGATGTGCTGTTTCAACTTGATACCGCAGGCTCTTCGTCGAGTAGTTGGGTTTCTGTCGCGCCTTCGGCTGCCGGCGCCTGGATGCGAGAAGATATTCAGCCAGAAACAGAACAGGGCGACGCCCAGGTCGCCACGTCGCACCTACCGCTTCCTCTCGAACAGTTTTTCCGCTCGGCGACACCTTCCTTCTTCGTTGGAATTTCCGGCGGCGATCGACGACCGGTATCGCCGGCTCTTCCAGGATGGATGGTCCCCCCGCATGTCCTGCTGGTGGACGATGACATCGTGAGTCGGAGGCTAAGCAGCAGAATCTTGCAAGTGTTTGGGTGTACGACCGATGTCGCCGAGGATGGTGTAGGGGCGCTCACTAAGATGAATTTAGAGAAGTATGATCTTGTCCTCATGGTATGTATACTCATAACCCTCCCCCCCTTTTTTTTAATATCTGTCATCGATACTGAATATTTCCATTTTCGTAGGATATCATGATGCCAAACCTAGATGGGGTCACCGCCACGTCGTTGATACGCAAGTTTGATCATCTCACTCCCATCATCTCGATGACGAGCAACTCGACGCCCAGACAGATCATGACATATTATTCTTCCGGTAACCTTCATTTTTTCTATTGATCTTAAAAATAAAACCCACGGGGGTCCGATGCTGAAACTTCGTTGTCACCAGGCATGAATGACATCCTATCGAAACCAGTTACCAAAGCGAATCTTCTGGGGGTGCTTGAGGTAAACCGCACGATAAATGATCCTTTTGTCAGGCACCTTTCCATTGACGGTATTTTTTTTTTGCCTTAGAAACACCTCATACACCTCAAAGCGTTCCGGAAAATGTCGCGTATGCCCGTCCCCGCTGGGATCCCACCCTCCCCAGATGCTGCCGGCGGAACGATGCAACCTTTGCCCTCTCCGTCGATCCCCAGTGACACGGACGGTGCATTCAATCCTGTGGTGGGGATGTCATCCATAGTTGGGGATCTACAAATGTATCTGCAGGGCACGGCTTATGACGGTGACATGCGTTGCAAACGGCGGTCAGGGGATGTAGACGATGATGTGAGAGAGACGAAGCGGGGTCGTTTTCAGGTGGTCGAGTGAAAAGGAATATGTGCTCCCGTGTAATATCAACTTTTTTTTTTCATATTCTTGTCTTCCTCTTTGCTTCCTCTTTCTGTACACCTCGTTTTATCTAACGTTTTGAACGCGACTCCGCCACCGCGTCCCGCACTATACGAAGGTTGACGGGCATATCATGATTCGGCCTCACCATCATCAGTACTTACAGTATTGCAAGATATACTTACTTATTGCGAAGTTCTTCACTTCCTTACGAGTCATCAAGTAGCGAGCACGGCAGTATACTTATGTACACTGGTTCAAACAGGTATTTAAGTCCATTGTAATTGACTATTTTTGCAGTGCCTGATCGTATGCCATACTGATTTGGCGTCAACGCGAGTCGTTGACCACTCTGGCTCTCTGGGCGATCGAGTCAATCAATCTTTGAACAACTCAATAGTAACAGTGGCTCTCAACCTAAAATTATTGAACATTCTCGCTTGTTTCCTCAACCCAAGAAGTCAGTCTCGCCCTTCGTAATCGCTGCGTCCGGTCACCACATTTAATCAATTATTCGAGATGCAAAAACTGATCCACTCGGACCTTCAAACTTACAGTTACACCGAGGCAAAATCATCGACTCATCTTCCGATATTTACATAGTTATAACGAGTTTACATACATACATACATATCCTGGTATCGCATATACATTGATAAAGTACATACAACATCCCCCCCACGCTGTACAATTTCTCCTGAGGCCATGATTTTTACTGCATCTAGACGCCACGGTAAGTGGCCATCTGTTGAGCGAGACGGGTGCCTTGGCCAGGGGTGAAGCCGGTCATGCACGAGTCATCAGTGTAGTCCATGAAGTTGTCTAAAATATATATATATATAATTTTAATGGAAGACAGCAGAGGTTGATTAAGAGGACGTACGGATGGGGTCAACGCCTCCACCAGAGCAGGTATCACGACCGGCAGGGCAGCCGTAAGCGGCAGAGCTCTCAGGGGGGGTGTCGCTGACCGAGTCACCGGAAGAGGAACATCCACCTTGGAAGGTGTGGTATAAACCAACCCAGTGACCAGCCTCGTGGGTGAGCGTCTGAAGTTTACGATATCAGTAGGCGTCGACACTGGAGAGGGAAGGCGTCGGTATCGAATAACTCACCCTGCCCAAATTGTAGGGAGACGAAGCCCCCCCGGGGACAGAAGAGAAGAGCATGACGACACCGTCATCTTTGGGGTCGCTAGTGTAGTCTGAAGGGAAAGTAGAGTAGCCGAGGAGGCCTTGACCAGAACCAGACTTGAAACTAGACAGGACATATCATAAATTCCACCGTTGCCCGTGTCAGCGAGAATATAAAGAGCCAAACCCGACGGAGTAGACATTGAGGTCAGCGGCGCCACCCTTGCGGAGAGTGTTCTTCATCGTTGTCTGTTGGGATGCGTCGGGCCCGACGTTGTTGAACCAGTCTGAATTGACGGTGCGTGTGGTTCCGGCCAACACCCAAGAAACTCCGACGCTGGCGTAGTCTTGGTTCAAGACGCTGATTTGCGCCGTGATTTGCGAAGCGCTGACGAGGTTCCGAGGGATAATAAATACAGTGAGTGAGATTCAGTGACAGGAACTCACGGGATGTTGCCTCCAGCGGTAGTGGTGTCCTGGCTAATGACATGCCAATAGACCTAAAGGGGAAGGATAAAAGATGAGAGCGACTCGCGGTTTTTAATAATTAGAGCGAATTACGTTGCGAGCGGCCTGAGTACTGAAGTTACTGGGGGTAACCTTGTTGGCCTGGAAGTATGCCTCAGCCTTGGCAAGCTTCTCGTCGCTGATGTATGTTCCACACGTCCTAAGGCAAGGCAATCAGTCTCTTTTTCGCCACGATTCGCGATGAAAGCAGCCGAACCTCTGTGCGAGGGGCTTCGAGAGCACCGAGGACGCAACAAGCACAAGAGCAAAAGCGATGGAAGAGAACATGTTGAATCCTGCTGCGAGAATGAAGAATGTCGTGAAACATAGGTGCTTCTTATACGGAAGGTATGTAGCTCTGCGGGACTCGATAGAATGCTAGAAAAGGAGGCCATCGCGGATTGGATTTCAGCTTGGCACCGTGAAACACATGAGGCGGCACAGGAAGTTCACTGAAAGATAGGTCACAGGAGCTAGGGAACATATGGATGAACGCAGCGGAAGCACTCGTTCAGGGGAACCAGTAGTCCAGCACTGATGCGATGGGGAAGTCGGAAGCTGCATTGACGCGTAGATAATAGAGATAAACGACTTCTTTTGATGAGCATTCCAGTATTTTTAGATGAGCCATGCCTTCTTAGGATCAGGTGGTTGGTTGGTTCCGAAATTGACAAGTTGCCTAGAGCAAGCCATTCTTAAAGGGTAAGTGACCTTTGAGCGACCCACCTGGATATGTTCCAAGGGCTCCGCATGACTGCTACACGTTGACTCGCCACGAAAGATCCCCAGAGAACACGAGCCTAGTGCCAAGAAACCAAGTGTGTCGCAGGCCCTCACAGGCCATCAGTTGTTCGAACACGTGGAGAGGTAGCACATGTCTACAGAGGTGCAGGCCGTTCCGCGATTATGCCAATCAATCTATCGAGCATTCGAAGTTAAGTATCTGGTATATGGTGAGCACGGCAAGCAGCGTCATGGGACGACGCGCATCGACCATTGTCAAAGGACATGAAGAGGCGGAGGCTGTTGTGACTTGTGCGATTGTCAGACAAGGACGATGAAAAAGTATGTCCGATCGGTGACGAGTTTCCAAAAAAACCTCGGAAGCAGAGATGCACTATCAGATGATTGATTGATTTTCTCGATAACGGGATATAACAAATAGGCGGATGCTCAATATGTTTGCGCGGGACTGCGGGGGTCGAGAAGTACGGATCTGAAATGATGATTGTGGATAACTTGAGCGTGAAGTTTGTCACTGACTGGCCAGTTGAGAGAGAGATATATGATACATATAAAGAGTGGCAGCCACCAAGTCAGCAGCGGCGATGACAGATACGAACCCACACGCACATTTTTATGTATCCGTCCCAAGTCATCGAATGTTATGATTGGCACATGTTCACTTAAGCGATCAGAGATCAAAAGCAATTCGAAGATGACCCCGCACGCTCTGGGAGCTCAGTTGTGGGCGTCGGCACTTCAGTAAGATAGATAAGAGCCCAACACATGGCATGAAAAATTCATGTCAAATGTGCCGAATTGCCGCCTTGTTTGTCCCAATCTGTATAGATAAGAGAACTTAAGAAAGACTTTGCAAAGAGCTTCTATATCATAAGGACTTTCTGCCTGACCGGATGTTCCATGGAACATCGCCGGCTGTAGGAGAATCAGGCGATGTTTGGCGTAAAAACCATAAGGACCTACACAAGATGTCTGCCACTTGGGGGGAGCCTTTCAGAGATGTTGCATTTGACGAGGAGACGAACTCTCTTAGTCCCATTCAAGGGAATTCACGCGCCAACTCCTTCCCAAATAACGGCTGCATTCGAACAAATAATCAGTCACCAACCCAGATTGGCGTTCCGTCAGTACACACCTTCAGAAATTCCAGCAGGTTAAAGCGGCCAGTCACTCTCCTCGCTATCCCATTGCCTCTTCGCCTTCAACTCTGCCCCCAATCCCTTCTTCCTTCTCAGCATCGATGAACTCAAGTGCAGGCATGTGCATATAGCGGCAGCAGCAAAGGTGTCATGACGTTGAATGAATGACATGTTGGACGCCAGCGAGCGTGTTACGAAACTTGAATGTCGATGGGATTTCACCATGCCTGTAGACCTTATGAGCACGACATCTGGAGTACATGCAAGACACAAGATTTCCACCATTTTTCATGTTATAGCCCGGTCCTACTCGTCCGGCGCTACGGCTTGCATCAACACTGGTTTACTTTTTTGTAAAAGGACACATAAATAGGTCCCAGAGCTCGCGGTTTCCCAACCCAAGAATCCAAAAAATGTTCTGATTGCACCTAGCCCAGATAGAAATTTACACATAGCTTGGTTGTTATTTTGTAGCGCATTATACAAGAAACACATCTAAAAGAAATCACAGCCATCAAGGTCAGAATTTGAAAAAAAAAATATGGTTCGCGGAGATCTATGTGAAAGGTGCACGCACATTCTACAGATCCGTCACCAATCATCAGACGAGCTTTGTGGTTATGAACGAGTACAGTCTTCCCCCGACTTCACTCTCTTCAATGCCGGTTCGTCCGTCCGATCAAGAACATCGAGGAAAACCCTCTTACGATCTCCAGAACCACGCCTCGATATGCACGTGCTAGCTTCGGACTCAGACGTGGACGCCTGACTTGCCAGCTCTTGCTTCAGATCTCGCAGCCACTTCCCGCCTTCTGCTCCATCAAACAACCACACATGACTTTTGAGAGGGCATGATCAGGCATCAAGCAGTCTGGGCACAAGATGATGACCCCACCTGTTCCCTACACGCTCAGGCGACCGAGGTGCGAGCGTCGGCATTTCCGTCGGATTTGTGCGTCGAAGATGTTCGCGGCCATTGTTTGGTTGAGGGTACGCCAAAGGTAGTTCCCAATGAAGCTCGCGACAGAGATGTCGGACGATATCATCGGCATTACCGAGAAGAACGATCTATAGAAGGAGTTAGATGAGTGCTCAAGTTATAGGATGACGAATGACTCACATCGGGGTTGATGTGCCGTATTGGTGTCTTGTTTATTAAGATCTGTATATACATAAAATAAGGTAAGTGCTCATAAGAACTTCAATGTCATTGAGACTTCCTACCTGAGGCACTGAGTGAGGAAGATGTGCTAATGTCAGTCAGAATCAAGGAGAGTGAGCAGGATGTCCGGCTTGAAAACCACGAGGACCTACACAGGATTTCTGCCACCGGGGAGACCTTCAAAGACGTTCCAATGACGAGAAGGAGATCAACTTTCTCCCGGTCCTCCTCAAGAGAGTCGTCGAATTCATCTGTCAACTTTTCCCCGAAGAACGTGATGTCAGGCTGCGTGTCCATTCAACCCGACCGGTGTTATTTGGTCATTCTTCAGATTGACGTTTGCAATCATCACACACACACACCTTCATAATACCAGCAGGATAGAGCGGCCCGTCACTTTCGTCCTCATCCTCGCTATCCCACTGCCCCTTTGCCTTTTTCTTGCCCACTTTCTTCTTCTTTTTCGGTGTCGATGAATTCGGGTTACACACGATACAAAGCGAAACCTTTTGTTTAAGGATGTCAGCCTCAACTTCGGAGCCAGAGACGGTGACCCGCCGACGGCATTGGAGGCAAGTAGCCGTAGAGAAGGAACCATGACATTGAAGGACACGTCGGACGCCGGCGACGGTTTCTAGTGTATCGATATTTTGGGTATAGTTCTGTTTTCGCGAATAACATGTGAGCTCGATGTAACTCTTTACTGTCAAGAATTTCATCCTACACGAAGGAGCTGATGCGTCCAAAAGATTAGAGAGTAGTTTATAGGCTGGTAAACGACTTTCACATACTTGATTTCTTTGTTCCACTAGCTTGATAAACCGATGACAAGGCGACGGTATAAAATTTGTTGGATAGATCTGGCTATCAACATGATGAGGACAGAGACACATGTTTCAGGCAAAGAACGAACTGGGCAAAAGAACTTCTCCCAATAAGAATCAGTTTCTTCTCAGATGTGCAGAGGTCGTAAACGACTGACTAAAAAACTGGGCGAAGTTGAGTATCGTTTCTATAAAGACAAACAGATACTTACCAGCTGGGTTCTCTCGGAAATAGTTTATATCGAACCTGCAAAACTGTGCATTCGACGATGAAAATGCCGATGGAAGCAATCACGCATACATTTGTTGGGGGTCATCCAAATCATATTCACCCCGATCCTTGAGCGAAGCGTACAAGCCGTCTCGAGAACGGAAGTCGGGAATCCCACAAGATACACCTAAGACGAAATAGGGAATCACCATAAACCGGTCCCGTAATCAGTCGGAACCGACTCACTGATGCCTGCACCGGTCAGAATAAGGATTCGCTGCGACGACCGGATAAGGTTCACGGCATCAAAGATCGTGCTGTATTGTGCCAAGCGTTCGCGAAGCCGAAGCCTATCATACGGGAATACGTCAGTGTACATTGAAGGGCAACAAATGCTGATGCGTGCTGACTCGCGGAACATAGCGACTTTGAGAAAGTAAAGCAGGGTAGCGGGTTTTTTGCTTTGCAGTCCTTCGCACTGAGATACTCTTGTAAAGAAGTGTCCTCATTAATACCGTCCAGCTCACCAGACTTATTCCAAAGGCCCGGAGGAGTTTGGGGATGGGGATGGCACGGACTGAAACATATTCTGTGATCCATGCAGACATTCCTTTAGTGAACAACATAATTAGGGGGGAACGCGCACTCGCATAGTGTGGCTTGCTCACCTCGTTCTTTTAGATGGTACATCATATCCTTCACCTCCTGCGGTGCCCATGTCTCCTGTGCTTGGGGACAAAAGACCATTTCAATATAGCGCTGGGGGCATGCAGAAGGTTCTCACCTTGGTCCTCTATGTTATAGAGAGCCGAAGTGTCTAGCTCCTCGTCGATGTCTGAATCACTTTCGTCCGCGGACAGAGTAATTCCATTCAGAGGCTCTTCGCCACCGCCTTCATGTCCATGATCAGGAGGTATCGTTTGCATGAGGTCTTCGACCGTCTCCACCTCGATGTCGACATCCTCGGCTGCTTCCAGAAACGCACGGACCTGCATCACGAGCAGGTCATCGTTGGAGATTGTCGCTTGACTTCCACGGCTGTCGCAGGTCTCGTCTCCGCGTTTATAGCTCGTGTCAGCGGGGGCCATTCTGGTGTTAAGTCGCAGGTGCCGCTAGCCTATTCAGGCCGAAGTCGCGTCGTGTGCTTGGCGGGGAAACAGGAGCGACCAGGGTTCCTAGATTCAGAGGATTAGGATAACGCCTGGAATATGTGTAGTTGGCTCTATGTGAGGCGTGTTTGGTATAATTGACACGATCATACTCCGCGACTTCACCATGATCCAGTTTGCCCAGAAATATTTCCCGTTAACATTCCTCTATATTATTTCACTCATATCCACCGAGGAACTGCACGAGTGTTCCGTTCATTAGCCCCATGGCACGAATCACAGTCAACAAATCACATCATGTCAGTGGATTTTTGTACCGAGCGACCATACCTTTTTTCTTTCTCCCATTTTGATGTGTTCGGCATCAGGTAGATCCTACTAAGATTTGGATGACTTCCTGCACCACCGAGTCGTGAAACAGGAGACGGAACTCCGACGCCGCCACGGACGTTGATTTCCCTTGGCCAATTAGAGGATTGATACTGCTTGAGACGGTTTCTCGACGGATAAATGTACTAGCATATGTTCTAGTGAGCAAAGCCCTAGTCTTTGGATACGTTCTTACAGTAATGACATCGTATTCTCCAAAGGCGAGCAGGAAAAGTTCTCCGTGGTGTTTGTTATCCAGCGTTACGGTTCACATCGAAACAATACCCAAGGTCAGCCTGTCAGCCTCCCTTTTGGTAACCCGTTATTAACCACCCCGATCTGTCATTGTAGTTCACCTTCACTTGAACCACTGCACTGCTCAGTGCACGCTCACCACAAAGCCTATAACTCTTTCTTTTGCTTGTTCGCTTCCGACTACAGCATGCCCTCGAAACCTTTTCTATCTTATAGTCCCAAGACGACCAGCATCAATGTGCGTATTACTCGGGTTTATCCCTCTCTTCGATAAGCAACCCTGGCGCTAATTCAATAAACCTAGTTTCCATGGCCAGCTGAAGTCACCGGCCTCGAGCGCATCGCTCTCTCAGCCCAGGGAGGGCTTCAACGAGTTCTAAGGTTCGTCTTTCCCCCTTATCCAAAAACTCACCATTCCAACAAAATCACGACCACAGCGCATTCTTCGCCCGCCCCATCTCAATCGCACTCGTCTACTCATTCACGTCCATGTTCCCCTCACCCTCACAGCCCGCCGTTCCGCTATCCCTCCCCAACCCCTCCGCCATCGCGTCAGCCTCCCCTAGCACCCCTATCATCCAGACGCGCCAAGTCCACCTCCAATGCTCCGGCAAAACCGTATGCACGGCCACGGCCACCGTCCGCATCACCTCTCCAAAGTGCGCTCGCCTGTTCCTCGAGGAGAAATACGCGATAGGGCAGATGTTCACCCGGCTAGAGAGGGTCCCTGACTTTGAACTTCTCAGCGTAGGCTTTGGACACGTCGTCGACGACGACGAAGAAGATAGGCTGTTGGGAGCCGAGGTGGCGATCATGCGGCGAGGCTCGTTCTCTCAATCGCCTGTGGAGCGCAACCAATTGTGGAGGAAGTATAAGCTGGCTATCGAGGACTTTGAGTGTGATATATTAGAGGTGTTTCCCGATAGGGATATGTTCGTTGCCGGGACGCAATGGCTCGACGACAAGGAAGACTACTTTGGGACTTCTCTCGTGGCTACAAACTTGGCGAGACTTCAAGGTGGTACCAACTGGATCTTGTTCTTTGGATTTCTGTTCCTTCTTGCCTTCGAGGTATGGATGGTTTTTGCTGGACGTCATGCTTGCTAGATTATATTTACCTATCTATCGTATTACAAGGACCTTAGAACGCTCCCGTTATATCCTGTTGCTCAGAATTTCGCATATGGACTCGATAATTATTGCTACTTTCTTTGTTATACAGGCTAAAGATTTGTAGAATGTTTTTGCATTTCGTGGTGGTAGAGAAAGAACAGCGCAAATAGGGATACAACTACTAATAAGAGTACAATAAAAATAACGAGACAAAATCCTTCAGACTGGTTTATGACCGCTCGCCGCGCAACCTCCGTGCCAGAGCCAAGTCTTTTGGTTGGATCGTTACACGCTTGGCGTGGATGGCGGCAAGGTTGGTGTCTTCGAATAGTGAGACAAGGTACGCCTCGGCCGCTTCTTGGAGTGCCATTACGGCAGATGATTGGAAGCGGAGGTCAGTCTAGCGGACAAGGGTGTCAACGGAAAAAATCGCCAGTGGCATGCCGAGGTAGACATACCTTGAAATCTTGTGCGATTTCACGAACAAGACGTTGAAAGGGGAGCTTGCGGATGAGCAGCTCTGTTGATTTTTGGTAACGTCTGATTTCACGGAGGGCGACGGTTCCAGGGCGGAAACGATGAGGCTTCTTGACACCACCGGCAGCGGCCTAGATGCGAAGAGTTGTGAGTTACCAACTATTAGTTCGAAAAAAGGCGAATGCGTACGGCAGTCTTACGAGCTGCTGAGGATTTGGCAGCGAGTTGTTTACGGGGCGCCTTGCCTATTGAATCAACGTCATTGACTGACGATGAAAGGACGCGTTGAAGTCGACATACCACCAGTAGATTTGCGAGCTGTTTGCTTAGTGCGGGCCATTGCGAGCGGGTAATATAAAGTGTTGTTGGTGGTGGTGGTGGTAGTAGTAAGAGTGGGGTCTTAAAAAGAAATTGTGGTCGCCTATTTATGTCAACATACCCGCGTCACGCACGTGACTAGCGCGCTTTGAGACAATCAACAAACGGAAATGGAGCACAGCCACATGCCGATTCTACATAAGCCGTGTGGTGGCAATGCGGTCATTCTATTCACTACCACCACCACTACACACAACTTCACACACACACACCCTCAACTCAAATCATAAAACATGTCTGGACGCGGAAAAGGTGGCAAGGTAACATCACAATTCAAGTCACTCGGATTTCGGGACTTGCTCATCGTGTTCTCAAGGGTCTCGGAAAGGGTGGTGCCAAGCGTCATCGCAAGATTCTTCGCGACAACATCCAGGGTATCACAAAACCCGCCATTCGTCGTCTTGCTCGTCGTGGGGGTGTGAAGCGTATCTCTGGTCTCATCTATGAAGAGACCCGTGGTGTATTGAAGATCTTTCTCGAGAATGTATGTCGAACTCCATTCTCCAGCTCTTTGTCTGTTCTAACGCGTCATTCTTTCAGGTTATCCGTGATTCAGTGACATACACAGAACACGCCAAGCGGAAAACAGTGACAGCATTGGACGTTGTCTATGCTCTGAAGCGGTCGGGGCGCACACTATATGGTTTCGGTGCATAGGTGGATGTTGTATATCGAGATTCTCTATTGTATTGCTATCATCTGTATTCCTATAATCTAAGATTATTCTATCTTTATCTCTTTCTTTGTGCAATTTTGAATGTTTCTTGAGTCATTGACAGATATCCCGGCTTTAGTATGAGCCAGTGTATCAGCAGCAACTGACGAGCGGGAAACCCTACAAACAAAATACAAGATTTGTGAACGTTTGAGCGTTGAGATAGTAATATTTCGATATCGTACAAATTATTCATTACCCTATTACGCTCCAACCGGTCCTTCAATCCCAAGCGGCCTGCTTTTTGAGTCTTCTGCCATCGCAGGCGCTACATCCACTTTTTCAGGCTCATGATTCCGCAGCCGCATCTCTACCAAGAATTCCTTGTCCCGAATCGCCTGAGACCACATAGCCAGCCTGCCATACGTCACCATCGCGGATCGCACCGCTGCGAAGAACAAGAAGATTCCAGGGTATATGTGCATGACTGTGTTTCGACAACAATATCAGTATCAAGTACGGACGATGACACCTGGTAGACAAACGTACAGAGAACCCTGTCGTGCATCTTCACGCTCGGTAGGAAGTAGTTCGAAGCTCGGAAGAAAGTTCCCGGTACAACAATCATGCTGATCAGTCCAAAGGCCAGCGGCGCTATCATTTCCTTCGTAGCCTGGATAGGATCAGGATTTGTCCACCCACTCGCCAAAATCTGCGACGACGACTCTCATTAGCGCTGCTATATGAAAGGCCACAAAAGAGTACCCACATGTTCAACACCCACAACAATCCTATGTTGTTCAACCCCCCGGCCTGGCTGATGCAAACGTAGAAGATGCAGCGCAATCTTCACATACAGCAAACCAAGTGCCCATTCGTCAACTATCCGTATCTTCGGTATCATGCTCGGATCCATCACAAAACGAAGGGGCAGAACAATGTACAAATCCACCACCAACGCGATCAGAGTCGGCACAATGATGCCCAGACAAATCGCCATATAGGTCGCCTTTGCGAACCAGACGAGACCGCGTTTGACCACCAGCAGAGGGAGATGCGCCTGACTTTCCTTGTCTCGCCCCATCCGCCGCCGCCTTCTTTCCAATCGGCCGATAGAGATGGCAACAAGGTACGCGCACCACACGAGATAGAACCCCGCAATCAAGGAATAACCATCATGAACCTGACGACTCATGAAAAGCTGGAAGAAGCTTCTCCCAAGTTGAATCGGAACAGCAACCGCGACACCAAACGATACAGCACCAATCAACCACAAAGCAGAGATGAAGCAGAGAACTCGGGAGCGGAAGTGCGGAGGTATGTAGACGACCGCGAACTCGTCTTTGAGCAATCGTTTCGCCTTCGCAACCTCGATGTTCTGGCGTATCATCAGTTCTTTCGCTTTCTCGTCCACTGGGTCACCATCTTCTGTAACCTGAACCGTCGCTCGCATGTCGCGGGGAAGCGAAACATGGTCCGTGGCTGGGACTCGACGGAAGGAACCCTCGGTAGCGGCGCCGGCGTCGGGTAGGCCTTTCGGCACGAAAGCCCTCCACCAGGACGTTGCTTCTTCTTCGGCAGGGTATCTCCCGCCAAAGAAATAAGAGGTCAATCGCAGTCTCGTTGCCAGGTCCTTCCAAACGACTGTCGCGCATGCCTTCAACACTTTTTTCGGCCGGCAATAATGCATGGTGTAGGGCAGAATAAGGTGCAAGAATAGAAGGTCTATGGGTACATTTGAAAGCGGTTCCCTAATGCACAGTTGTGAGGATCCAGGCTCAAAGCGTGAAGACATGGATAGTTACCTGTTTTTCCACCGGAAAGGCATAATGGATTTACTGCCGAGGAACAAGAGACAAGCTGCACTTCCGACAGTACACCCCACGACGCACGCGTACATGAATCCACTGATGCAAATCTTCCGAAGTTGGGTGAGCGTAGGCCGGTCGAGAATGTCGCGAATAGGATGTGAATTCTGGTCTTGGGGATCCTTGATAAACCACATTGCTCCTGGGCGCATGATCCTGCGGCAGCTTGACAGCAGGACAGCAAAAGTGTACCTGTATAATACCTTTAGCCTTTATTTAGGGGCGTGGGACGCGAAAAACTCACATGAACATGGTTCCTGCTACCCAATGGTAAAATGTGGAGGTAAAGGGAGCCTGAAGGAAGAAAGCCGTCCGGGAAGCGAAGCTAGCCTTCGGGAATAACCACAGAGTGCACACATCCAGGATGATGCCACATGTCAAAGGGAATGTGACGAGTTCAATGAAGATGAATGTCGCAACCTATTAGAAAAGGGACATGTTTCAGCTCTTCCTTGTTTCTATATGACAAATGTAATGACACACCTTGACCACAAGTAGTTGTTGACGGACAGCACTTCTGACAGCCCTTCCTGCATTTCTAGCATTGCCGACCGTCAGGAGATTCAAATATATCGCAAGGATCAAGCCAGCGACAGCATATCCCAACAAAATCGCAAACGCCCTTTCCGCGGGACCTTCTCCGAACGCCATTCGCTTCCACGCTAACCGCAACTTCAGATATCCGATTCTGACGTGCATTCCCAGCACCGCAAAACGCGGCTCGTTTCTCAGAATGAACCCCCCAAGTTTGGTTTGAATCAACGACGCGGTGGCAAAGGTTCGCGTCTTGCCTGTATGCGCGGAATTTGACCATGAAAAGACTTGGTTGAGGAGTTTGTTGGAAAAATTGGAAGCCATAGAATCCTGAAAGTGAAGCTGTGAGTATATATTCAAATACAACCAGCCAAATGAGAGACGGACTAGTTTATCCAGATAGGGAATTCCACTGATTGTGTTGTTTCCATTTGTATCCTGCGGGAGGGACAGCGAACCTCTTGTCAAAAGATTCACCAAACGCAAGAAGAACCGCCTGACGGGAGGGAACAATAGACGAATGACAAAAAAACCGACAGAGTCAACAATTGGATCTGTTACAATGCGTATCGCACGTATGGGCAAGTGTAGAATCTGTAGAAAACGCGGTGGGTCCAACTGGCATATTTCTTCAGTACGGGACGTGCCACAAAACGAATACAAACGCACAGATAACAGAGCCGTAGTTTTCCCTATTGTAAATGGAATGAAAACACCAAGTCCAATTGCAGTATCAAGCACAAAAATCATTAGGGCCGCCTGGAGATCAAAAACCATGTTTCTCGTCAATAAGAGTAACATAAAGTTTGGAACGACGAACATTTTGAAAAACGCCATATATCGGTCCTCTCAGACCGATTGCTAAATTTGGCTCCGATGTCAGCAGACATCCAACATTTGAACGAGAATCAAACCCACCTTCCATAGCGCCTTCCATATCATCTTCGACATTGGCCTCCCCTTCTTCATTCCGATCCAGACCAGGAATTCCACCCCCGGCCGCTTGATTTTCCCCAGCTGCTCCCTGTTCAGCGCCTGCAGCTGGAGCCCCATCTCTAGGAGCTTCCTCCACCACCTGGACTTCGACATCTTCCCAATTATCATCCTCATCATCTTCCGCAAACAAGGCATCCGCCGGGCCATTCCCTTCCCCGTCCTCCTCCTCCTCCTCCTCATCGTCATCGTCGTCGTCATCGTCATCGTCATCGTCATCGTCATCAACATCAGAGTCTGCTACCCCAGCCATCAAACCTTGGCCCCCCCCACCCTCTTCCACGCGCACCCCATCGTCACCATCCTGCGACAATTTTTCGTCTTCTAGACTTTGTGTAGTCCTGCTGGACCCGTCCGCCGGATCCGAGGAAAAGTATTTCTTCATCTCACTCCTGAAGGTCTCATCCGTGTCCTCGATATCCGTGTCATCCTCGCCATCATCCCTAAAACTTTCGCCAAGATAAAGTGGTAGTCGTGAAGGTCCCGCCTCGGCTTCGAGATCTCCTCGCGCGGAAGAGAGTGGTGAGGAATCTGAAGTCCCTGCGGCCGCATTCAGGACCGGAATGTTTGGTAGAAACGGAGCCTGCAGATCCTCGCTGCGGCCGGAAGATGGGCCGGGTGATGAAGGCATCGATACCGCATCGTCATCGACGTCCGCGTCCGTTGTGCGGGCTTCGACGGGGCTCGGGAGCTCTGGGTGGGGTGATGAAGGTTGGGGCGACGAAGGCGTCGACTTGACTTGGTCAAATGAGAAAGGAATGGAAGCTCGGGGAGGTTCAAGAGTTACACGAGGGAAGACAGATGTAGCTTCCCCACCGTTCAATTCGGTGTTCACTGTAGATGTCACGGCCGATTCCACCGGGGGCTTGAATGTGAACTCAAAACTTGGATGAACCGGCATCGGACCCGGAAGGACTGGTACTGCCAGTGCTCTTCCCTGTGCAGCAAGTGTGGCTTTGCGTCTGGCACCTGCCAACCTTGCCGTGAGAATGCGCCGGGAAAAGGACTTCTTCTTATTGCGCTCCTCATCCTTCTCCAACCCGCCGTCGATGACTCTCACAGGCAGACCACCAACATCGTTCTCATTCTGTTCGCCATCGACCACCTGTTTTAGCTTGCCTTGCTTCCGCCGCCGTTCCAGAGGTGATCTACCATGGATCCTCGCGTCGCCTACCATGTGGCCATTGACCCCGTCTCGGGCACGCATTGCGTCGAGAGCCCGCATGGTTTCTATCTGCCGATGAGCGAGAGCCTGCTGCAACTGGCCGAAGTCATGTGCCGGTGGTTGGGCGGGTTCGGGCTGAGGGACCAGTATCGCAGCTGGTTGCTGTTGAGCTGGAGGTTCATCGTCATCGAACACCCCAGGTCGTGCGTTCTGAGATATCCATTCCCGGAGGAGGAATATGGCAACAAATGTGAGAACGATTAGGGAGGCAATTATTTGTCCCATAAATATATCGGCGGAAAGAGCAATCCAACGTGGATGGGTGGTTAGCTGTCCGATGAAGGTCGTGGGTGTGGAAGCAGTTGTAGTAGGAGGGACATTACGGAAGGGCGCAGTTTCGGTAGACTCTGGATGGGGAAGACTGCTTATCCACCACGCGCTTTATTGAATACGAAATCGTCAGTCGTCATCAATGGCTCGTTGACGAGATAACACGCACACCGAGTCCCCAAACGAAAAATACATCCGCCATGTCCACACTGTAACCCATGGCAGGACTCCAAGCCACATCATAGCAACAACTGCTCCTCTCAACACGAAAATAAGACCTAAGAGAACTTGCTGGACGAGGCGTTTGACGACGAGAATGATTGGTAGCCTCGGGGGCATATCCGAAGCGTAGACTGCAATTAAAATGAGAAACCGCCTCCTGAAAACCTGACTGCCGTACCTTTCGTAAAAGAATAAGCATGTTTGCAGACGTCGCAGTTCTTTTTCTTGCTATGAGCAAGCCATGTGGTTAAACTATAAGGTGCTGTTGAGTGCTGATACGCGCCCGCAGGAGACTATCTCGACTCGCCAATCTTGGTGGATATACCGGATTGTTCCAGAGCACTTGCATGGGTGAAAGAGCGGTTGGCCTTCTTCTGCCGGCGCACTGCAGATGCGGCATGTATCTAAGGATAAACCCTTGTCAGACAAATGGCTGTGGCCTTCGAAACGTGACACCTCACCTTGGTCTTCAGCCTCTTGCATCTGTTGAGGGAGTGAAGCGGTCGCTGATACTGTTCAGTTAAGAACTCAATCCGCTGTGTAATGACGGTGCGAAAGCTGGACAGCTGTTTGCTCACTGCCTCTGACGATGAGGAAATGTATGATGTAAGCGGATTCTTCAGCCACATGGCCGACCACTCAATGATCAGGCTATCATCATTCAATCCAGGAATTTGAACTTACACCTTTTCTCAGTAACACACGAGTTCGGCACTGGGGTAATGGGGTCATTGACGCCCACCACACTTTGACGCAGTAACAGCCGGTCCCGCTCCAGCCAACTCACATGGAACGGGTCGGAGCCAATCGTCACCATTTTACCCAGGATGGGATATATGCGGCGTGGTCTAATGCCGCACCACATGGACTTATCCATTTATCAACCGACATTTTGTCGGAACCAAATTCTACGGTGAGTTGCAGATTTATTACACATGACTCAAATCAAATATGGCGCGCTCAAATGTCTTCGAAGTTCTTGTCCTTAGCGAGCCAGTACGCCTGACTGCAGGCAGCATCCTCGCGCCATGCGTTCACATCAATTCCCAGATCAGTTGTTATGTCCTCCACCACCGTTGCACACGAGTTATGTTTCCAGATGTGTCCACGCGGTGTCACCGGTGCTTCGCCGTATAACACGATACCTCCGCTGGACAGAAGGGGGCTAGAAATGTCATAAAAGACCAACGCGATTCTATCAAATGCTCAGTCGGCTTCCAATAGTCAACTGTCCGCATCGTCTCGCCCCCTCGTACGATGAAGCTTTTTTCTTTCCCCATCCTCCTCGGCCTTGCCCAATTTGCTCTCGCAAAGCCGTTCCTCAAGCGATGGAATGATATTGCTGAGAAGCATGCCTGGGCCGAGATTCCTCGCGGTTGGGAGTATGAGTCCCCTGCGCCCCCAGATTACAAGTTCAACCTGCGCATTGGCCTCAAGCAGGACAGGATTGACGACCTGATTGCCCATCTCACGGAAATCAGTGATCCGTCACACCCAAGGTACAAAATACTTCACTTGGGTATCGATTAATTCACTTACCTCCCCCCTCAGATATGGCCAGCATCTCACTGTAGCCGAGTCCGAAGCCCTGGTAGCGGCCCATCCGGAGTCCGTTCAGGTCGTAGATTCGTGGCTCGAGCACCATGGCGTTTCCCCAGAAGCCGTCACCCGTCATTCAGGAGGCGGGGAGTGGGTCACGATCACTGTATCCGTCGCTCAAGCAGAACGCATGCTTGGTACAAAGTACAACGTCTACAACCATGGTTCGGAATCCGAGAAAGTTGTTCGCACCATGAGCTACTCTCTTCCCCGTGAACTCCACCCGCACATCAGTGTCGTCACACCAACAACCTATTTCGGCACCGTACGAAGCATGCGCGCGACTCATTTCCTGCAACCTGATGCTAAGCCAGTCCCCGCTGATTTGGTCGCTCCTGAAATTGACAGCGTCAACGGTGTCCCTCCGACTACCTGCAACACCAATATCACACCTTCCTGCTTGCGGACTCTCTACAACACAGCGAACTATGTCGTCAGAGGTGGCAGCAACAACACGCTGGGTGTTACCGGATATCTTGGAGAGTATGCGAACACTGCTGATCTACAGGTAAGCTGCTTCGCCTTCGCATCCGGGAACACACTGAAGGTAGGAACCCCCCCCCCCCCCACTACCCCAGACATTTTTCAGCAAATACCGCGCTGATGCTGCCGGTTCGAGCTTCTCCGTTGTTCAGGTAAACGGAGGGTCCAACGACCAAAGCAAACCCGGTATCGAAGTATGTTGTGCATAAACATATGAACAGCACCGTTTCTTACCTGTCCAAGGCCAATCTTGACATTCAATACACCACGGGCCTTGCGTACCCCATCCCCGCCGTTTTTTGGAGGTTTGTTTTCTACAAATCGATCAGAATCCACCATGGTTGTGCAGCTCACGATTCTACTCCGCAGTACTGGTGGATCTCCTCCTTTTAACCCCGACTCCTTCACCCCATCAAACACCAATGAGCCTTACCTCGACTGGCTCAGCCACATCTTCTCTCAGCCTAATATCCCTCACGTTATCACAACCTCATACGGCGATGACGAACAATCTGTGAGTTGAGTTAGAACCCGATTCCTTACTGCTATTTCTAATATGTCAATTGAAGGTCCCTAAAGATTATGCAAACACCGTCTGTAACCTTTTTGCACAGCTAGGTTCCGTCGGCACGACGGCCCTCTTCTCTAGTGGTGACGAAGGGTACGTGAGCCTGTTGGCCTCCCGCCCAAATGTATACCTGATAATGACTTCGTTTCATAGTGTTGGCGGCGGCGATTGCAAGACAAATGATGGCACCAACAAAGCCGTTTTCCAGCCGGCTTTCCCCGCTTCGTAAGGACCTCAACAATTCATTTCCCTGTACACTCATCGATGTATGATAAATATCACAGGTGCCCATACGTCACGACCGTCGGAGGAACCACCAGGACGAACCCCGAAGTCGCTGTCAGCTTCTCTGGAGGGGGCTTCTCCCGCTACTTCTCTCGCCCGTCCTACCAGGACGCTGCAGTCTCCAACTATGTCACCAGCCTGGGCACGAAATACGCTGGACTTTACAAGTGAGTGGGACTGTTTTCGGTCTTATTAAACCATGAATATGATCTGACTGTTTTCCACCCAAACAATAGCCCCAGTGGCAGAGCATACCCTGACCTCGCCGCCCAAGCTCAGAATTTCCAGGTCGTCGTCGGTGGATTCGTGCAACCCGTTGGAGGGACCAGCTGCAGCTCTCCCGTACATAATCTCATTCTTCCCTCTTGGTTCATTCTAACCGTTTCTACAATATAGGCTGTCGCTGGCGTCTTATCACTGTTGAACGACTACCGCCTGTCACAGGGCAAGCCCTCACTTGGGTTTATCAACCCTCTCATCTACTCGACCGCATCGACTGCTTTCAACGACATCGTGTCAGGATCTAACCCCGGATGCGGGACGAATGGTATAGAGACTCCTTGTGTCGATTATGTCCATTTAGCTGATATGGTGCACAACAACAGGCTTCAGTGCCGCTGCCGGATGGGACCCGGTAAGTCTGGTACCTATTCGTGCGGAACTTTATGATCGACATACATCATTCGCAGGTGACTGGCTTGGGAACTCCCGACTTTGTGAAACTGCAAGCAGTTGTTTGAACTTGAATCCTCCTCTTTTATGTACCCCCCCCCCTGCAAGTTGTGCATTTACGACCGTCAGCATCATGTTGTTTAACAACGTGGATTAGATTCTGAACTGTATTTGTAGTCGACAAGGAATACAATTCCCATCAAAAGCTACATGCTGGACACTCAGCACCACGAGTGCGATGTACCACGTGTGTGGTTCCAGGATTCGATATCTCGCCGAGAGAACACATAGCTCATCAAACAGCATCAACATGCTGGGATCAATCCTGAACTCGGAATCAGGATTCAAGTCACCCCAGAATTACGCATTGCACTCCGGCAAGACGAGACGTCCCCGAGACACCATATACATGTCATGGCAGACACGGTGGTCAAAAATGTGCGCCATGGGTTGGTCTGGTAACATGTCATTGACAATTCAAGTTGACACAATAGGACGATCTCCTGATATTAATGACCACGATGTACTGTATGGCGCATTGACCGAGATGCTCGTGCTAGATAGATACAGCTTTTTCAGTGTAAGATTTCTCCGAGTCCCATATGTCTCTCTTTGGCCTCACCCACTTAGGACATGCAAGCACAATACAGACCGCCGACACGAACAACGCCTGTTACTGTGGCTTCCATCAACGAATTTTCGGGCGGCCTGTGGAGCTGCATTGGACAAAATTTTACCCTCATGTCCGCATTCTTGTATAAATCCTTCAGAAGTATGAGACTCGCATCCTAGAGGAGCTCTAGAGCGAGTCGTTCGCGGAAGGAAACCCAATGGGGTGACGATAATACCCAGTGCCAGTGAATGGGCCCGGGAAGGTTGTATTCCATTGCCAGGCTGAAAACAATCTTTGCATGTTGGTCGTATCAGCAACATTTTTTTCTTACCTGCAACTTCGCCTTCATTCACAGCAAAGGACTTTTGAAAAAGAGAGGTCGCCAAACTTCAGCAGTAACTACTGCATGTCCAACCAGGCATCACTATCAGATCTTCAATATCTGAATTGAGCGCACGGTATTGGGTAGAATATAGAACTTGAAGAGATCTATACACATGAACATTTCTTGCTCACAATAAGTCCCAGTCCTCCGGCTTCATCGCCTTTCTCAAATCCTCCATTAGGTTCTCATCTTGACTGAATGTTTCCCTATAATAGCACACGTATTCGAGCAATTCAGCTTTCGTCTTGCCCTGATATTCTTCAAATTCTATGGTCATTTTGTTCTCAGCGAGCCAAGCCACCAGAAAATCCAGATCTCTTTTGTCCGAGCCATTCTTTGCAACCGCCTTTGGGAATGTGGATTCGCGGTTTTGGTACCACCTTTTCATCTTTGTGAGGAGAAGAACCCCAGGATGGAGAATCTCGATAACTGATGGGACACAGTGATATCACAGGAGCAAAAACAGTGTTACAGAGGGCGACTTACTGAATCCTGATTCGTGCTCGACGTTGTACGTCGGCTGTGCAACGACCGGCAGACCTAATGATCCAGCAGGCAGGGTTTCAATCAAGACATTATTCTTGCTGGCGCGAACAAGGTCTTCTCCGACTAGATTGTCTTTGAACTCCTAGTAGCTTTCGATCTGTCTCTGTGACCCTAGAAATGAGGAATTACTTGCCTTGACATAGTAGAATTTTAGCGCTGCAGAGGCGAACTTCTTGCTGAGTTCCGACAGCCTTTGCCGCAAATCTTGCATGTTCAAATTTTTTGTTTCGATCAGCACATCGATATCGTATATGCAGACATCCGAGTCATCAGTGGTCGAACAGGGGATTGCAGAGGTATCACTGATCTGTGTAGGGCGAGAACTACCAAGCAGTCCCCAAGCGAATCCACCGATATAAGCGTGCGGGCATCCCAGTTGTCGAAGATAGTCCGAGAGGTATGCAGCAGCTGTAGAATGGTCGATCCGAGATGTGGTTATTGAAATCGCGTTCAGCTTTGGAATTGTGTTTGTCTTTGAAATGGCATTCGAATAGGAAACTGCGCTAGGTTGTGAAACCAACGAAACTGTGTTTGGCTCTGGAACTGGGCTTGACTCCTTCGAATCCATGATGGAGTAGTACTAACAGTGCTTCGCGGCATCCGAATCCAATTTTGGCTTACATGATATCGGACCGGAGCACACATTCTGAATCTGAACCTCCACCATGTCGCTAACACAAACAATGATTGCCAACCATTATTGTATCATCAGTCCCCCAATCTACTTCAACCCGCCACACCACCAGAAAATCGACGATATTCTACACTATGAACCCGCAGCGGTGGTTGACATGGCGTTGCAGCGCTTACAAACAGCTGAAATAGTCTTAATAGAGTGGCGGTCTTTACTTTACCGCAGGATGAATGTTCCTGTCCTTGTCAAGGTGAGCCTTATCCCCACACCGTACCTTTCCTGTCGTGTTTCAACGAATGGTCATTCTTCGACAGGATTATTCATATGTTGTGCCTGATGAACAGCTGGAGGTTGCCTCAGATATTCTCTCCTCAATGGGCCTGCCTCTTTCGTACCCATCGAAGCTTCTTCTGAGGACGGAAGGCGATTTCCAAGCTAAAGGACGCTTCCACCGAATTACCCGCTGGACGTTACCATCGTCTATCCAGCACTTGGCCCTCTATCCACAATCATTTTCCACCCTGTCCGAGTCAGAGCTCGAGAAAAAGCCACCATATCTCCTTTGTTTCACCTCTGCTCGATGTCAATACATCTACGTGCCTTCTCGACCAGCTGTTTACGCGTCGATCATCCGCCTAATTTCGAAATATCCCAAATATTGTGCCACAACAACTGTGCTTCATTCAGACCTCTCGGAGCTTATTGGATATGATTTACTCGGACTGGAGGACGGTTATCTGGACCCAAATGATGAAGAAGAGTGGGCTGCGAAGGGGGTGGACCGGAGGCTGGCACAGGGAGTGCAGATTGTCATGGGATGGGGAATTGATGACATGTGGCGTCCAGGGGAGGAGTGGATAGGAGACGCTTTGGGTGCCATCGTCGCAGGAAATGGGAGTATCGAGTATCTTCCCTGTAAAGATTGATGACACAGCGTATAGATAACCTGGAGGCTAGTGAATGCATGCAGGATGCATTGAATGAAACATGTCACTGGTTACCAGTCGTTTTCAAGTCACAACACGAATATCTTTCTTTTCATCCATTCCGAAAGCGCGTAGCTCATTTTGAGGTGCGATGAGCTCAGTGGCGCTCAAATGCTGTTGAGCGAAAACGGTCTCTAGACTTGACACACCCACCCTTTGTATGTCCGTTTTCAGCGTCGTTTTCTCCCTGTTTTCGCTGGTCGGTTTGACTAGTTTTGACAGGAACTAAAATGGCGACGAACGGCA
>OY751488.1:3876893-3977709 GCA_963565915.1 Entoloma clypeatum | reverse complement strand
CATGATGCTGAAAAGAAGAAAAGCTGATGTGTCAATGTGGTTTTTCAGCAGGAACCTAGTTCCTCTATGGATGTATTGTATCCTTTCACGTCACATCGGGGTCGCCTACGCCTCAGCCGCGCTGGTGGTCGGAGTAGGTACGTGCGATCATTTTGGTCTCAAAAAAAACAACCTCGAAAACGGCCGCGAAAACCTAGATTGAACTCCCCTACTAAATGGCCTCAAGTTTCTGCATTAAAAACATGGGCCATTCGGAAAACCCTCCCTGCGGAAGAAGTTAATGACGGCAATGATGACAATATTCTTCTGCGCCATGAACGGATGGGGCCTGCGGACGTCACGTCTCCAACGTGCGGCGAATGAAAGCCGGCCGGGGGAGCCGGAGCTGGGACGGGAACGGGGGGCGAAACTCCGCCGCGTCCACCACCACCCTTGGGTCTGACGTACAGTGAAAAAAAATTAATCGGCGCAATCTGGAGGTCCAGAGAGGGAACAGACTCGGATACAGAATCTGATGTGAATATTGACGGCCGACTAATTGCTAGTGGTCGTGCACGGTGGCGGTGTCGGATTGTCCGAAGACGGAGGGTTACTGCGTATTAGCCCGGGTGTTCTAAGCACGCATAGACCTGAAGGTCGGGTTCAACAGGCGTATTTCATGTTTGAATAAGCAGCATACCTGGTACTTCAAACCGTCATCGGAGTCCCTTGCATTCTCTCCATCTCAAACACAGAGGTCGACACAAGGTCGACATCGCTTTCCTTTCAACAAGAACAAAGATCCTCGTTCAACAAGATATCCTATCTCTTCATAGAGAAATTCAATACACTTCTGGACTTTCAATATGTACTCCCTCTCCTGGGATCTTTCGCGTAACGGAATGACCCATAGTAGCATGGCTCACAGCCTTGCTCACTGGGCTAATCAAGCAAACATTCAGTGTTGCGCACTCGATACTACAGATGCTAAACAGACCTGGAAATCGTCCGGTTTCCCTAAGCGTGTCGAAGATGGCATTCCTGGCACAATCTAGGACGTGAAGTTGGATATTCGGACCACCTCGGATCCTGCTGTAGGCTCGAACTCCTTTTCTCCACGTTCGTGGATCATGATACGCGGCGTTATCTGCCTAGAAGTGATCTCAGCTTGCGGCAACAAAGTGAAAGCTTCCCCGCAAACCACTATACGTCTGTCTGTCATATCCATCTTTATATTCCCTTTATTGATCCCACGTAATTTGTACGAAGAAATGGTCAAAAATGCATCTGACATTCACATGCAAAAATTCAAACAATTCTTGTTCTGAGTTGTATTCATCGTCAATTTGAACATTTCAACAGAACAATGCATTCATGATACCAGAGGACCGCGATGCGCGCTATATTGCATGCTCTTCCAAGAATTCAAAATGACCAGCGCGTAACCGGACTTTGCTGATGGCGAGATCGCCGTCACAGAATCATCTAGAAGGAATTATTGGATTTGCCCGGTAACCAGTAAGACAGTCGGTATGCGACTTACCCAGTCAGCTCCAAGCACATCGTCACCCATCAAGATGATGATGTACGACACCACCCGTCCAAGAAATCTTGCAAAAAGAAAAAAAAACCGGATGCAATCATCAAAAACCTCCAGGGATCTCGAGGAGGCGCTTCCAAAGGCTTCCGGAATCACAAAGCATGCACAAAGATATTGCCGCAAAAAAGGCAGCGGTTCACAGCCTCCAGTAATTCTTCGACAACCCAACTCTCCCGTGCTTGTTGAGGCAACCAGTTTGGCATGCCCGGGAAGGATGATCGGCACGATAGTGGAAGAATCGCTTTTCTGTTGCACCCCACACACCTGCGAATCATTCCCGTAGATAGGATAAACGAGGTAATAGAACATCGACCTGAGGAGAAAAAAAAAGACCGGTGAGCCGAATTATTATTTTCATGAGAAAAAAAAAACGTACTCCACGAGTGCCCGTTACCGCAGATCGCATCTGCTGTGCCTTCCAAACGGATAAGGCTGCCGCAAGCAGGACAAGATTCCTTCATCAAATTTTCTTGCTCAACTTGGGTGAGACCAGATGATGACAAGATGGAGTGAATTCGACCAGTGAGTGGTTTCGAGGCCGAAGCCAGCCCTGCAGGGCAGTTCGAGCGCGTTGATTGGTGGATGATACGTAGAGCGAAGGGCGCATCATTTACTGCGATACCCCCGAGATGATACAGTTATGATTTGCTTCCGCTTTGATCAGGTGGTAAAAAAAATAACTTACTCGTCAGAACCGTTGACATCGGACAGAGATGGCGAATGAGGACGTGTAAGACGATCTGTGAGAGAGAAAGAGAAACTTGACACGCTGTCTGATCGCAGTCTTCCCTCACTGAACCCTTGGGTAGAGTCTGGTCATGATCGATGTCAGTCAGTAAATCAAACAAACAACAAGCTTGACGCCGGGTCAGAACTTGCCCTGAGTAACGCATCTGCCACCACCAACCGCATCCGAAGCTGCAAAAGTAGAATAGAACCAAATAAGTATCTTGATAGTGATTCTCGGAATTCATGCCGTAGAGACTGGCAAAATGCAACGTCCGAGGACGAAGGCAGTTCTGAAAACAGCTTTTCTTTTGCTACGAAATCGATAGGTGCTTGCAACAACTTCAAGACATCAAAGGCGATCTTAGGATAGTCTGAGAAATATAAAAAACAGGGCCGGATAAGGTTCATGGGAGTGTCTCCTGCTACCCGAAGTTTAGTGTCTAGGGTAATAGAAGCCTGATCTTACATACTTTTGGTAGTGGTCAGAATAGCCTCGAGGTCGCGTAGAAACGCCTCTTCATCATACTTCCACAGTCGGGCAGCTATGAACGTCGCGTGCCGCTCAGTGTTGTATCTATAGTTGAGGTCCGTTGGTTGACACAATCTGCAATTTTTAGAGTATAGTCAAATATCGGACGAGCATTCACGTACTCGTTTACCCAGAGAAAGGTTGCATTGTTATCATAGGGCACGAACCCGCGAGTAGTATTTACGTCAGTATACCTCACCTTACCACGTTGTGTCCGACAAAAGGTCAAACGTGCAGTTTCAGATAATTTTTGACTTGACAGATCGGGGATTGGTGGTGCCGACGTCCATGAAGGGTCAACAGAAACGCGGTATATTGTATGGAAGGACCCATCCAAGAGGCAGATGATCAACACATCCTGGTTTGGAAGGTATTGTACCCCTGATGCAGACTGCATGGGTGACGAACCTGCAGAGAATTTTTGAGGCTGCATCTGTAGGACGCGCTGGCCGCACCATCCCAGTCCGTTCAACTGACGCGGAGCCCACAAGAATACGAGGCCCGGTTTGGAAGCAACGAGGATCATCTATCACACTCAAAGCCATAAATTATTGTGAGGTGCATTGGAGATAACAATCTTACAGTCGCCTTACAAACGGCCCACGTCAAAGTCGTCAAAAGTCGGCTATCCGGAGAAATAACTTGGCCAATCTGGCGTTCGATCTGAGGCTTCGAAACACCGAAATGCGAACCAAATCCCGATGACGAGGGTGTCGAGGATAGACACTGAGTCACAGTGAGAACTTCAACGGCACCGTCTGAATCACCACAGGCCAGAAACGCCTGACCTGAGGTTCAGCCACATTTAGACCAAGGGTGTGGATGTGTCGAGAGTACAAACATTCTCACATTTTCCTACCTCGACTAGGGTCCATTCAGAGAACACTGATTGCGTGATCCACACGTCGGTTAGTGTAAAGGGTTCAGCACAGCTCCTGCAGCCAAACAAGCCTTGATCGAACCTGGAAAACGATGGTTAATGTCTTTCTCCCAGAAGGGCGACCCTTCACTGACCTGAGAAAACGCAGTGTTCCCCCCCGTGTGCCAACAGCGACGAGTGAGGCATCCAGTACTGGAGCTGGATCGATGCCGAAGTATCCTTGACGTGACCACGTAACACCTGGGGGCGGATACAAGGTGACAGTTCTATCTGTAACAAGAAACCAGAACATACTCGTCGCCTGGGCCTGGAGTGTGCATGCCGTTGACGGCAAAGAATCTCCATAGGCCATGTGTCTCAGCACTGGGGTAAGGTCCTGAATCTAATGACAGGCCTGGTTTCAAAACACGCTGTTGCTTTAACGATGTCTACTTACTTTGGTCCATTCACCTTGGAGTCTATCCTTCTCTGGTGCCCAAAGAGATAGCTCCAAACTCGAGGTGAGAATGGCAGCAAGACAACTGTTCATCCCTGAAGTCTGGGAAATGGAGGTAATGATGACGGCCGTGGGGACTCACCCTGCATCTTTCGTAAGGTTACTAGGCGATAGGGCCAATGTCCGGATGGCGTTGTCGAACGAGCCAAGAACTACCGTGCCCCATTCTGAAATAGGCACAGTAAGGATCTAAACCGTGACAATGACAAGAAACGGACCTTCAGTGAGTGAAGCCCAGTTTTGTGTTGCCTGCCTGTCAATTTCAATCATCGTTCGAAACCATTTCAAGGATCCATCATGCGGTGTGCGTTGCGGATGTTTTACTTTCGCCGCGGTGTGATTCGGCGTCTGAAAGGTAGCCTCAGCAATTATACCTCGATCCGAGGATATGTTCCGAAAAAAAAACCACTTGTACCATGATATAAACGGAATTTTTGGTAGCTATGAATACTTGCCCATCGCCTGACCATTGAAGGCAAGTCGATGAAGGCAAAGTAATAGCGGGAAGATCGACGTGAGAATAAAGTCTGGACATGGCTCTGTGGTCGTGTGCGCGAAGCGATTTTCTGCCCGATGTAATTCTTGAAAAGGGGTTTTGTAAGCAAGGGACAAATCAAAAGATGAATTGAGCGTCAAGTCCACTAAAATCGGATTCAACCTTGTAATCACGATTGAGATGACATGCTGGATACTTTTGAAACTCCAGGTCCTTCCGCTTGCATCCCGAGATATGAGGGTGCGACATACGTTTCACTTAACCCTAGTGATGCTTGTGGCTCACGTACAGCTGAGGTTCCGACTCGGAGGTGAAGGGTAGACTCAGGACTTCGACCCAGTTGGCAAGTTTACAAGATTGACAAACTCCGCGAACCACAATTTTGCAACGAGTCACGTGCCGCCTTGGTGCCAGTCACGGGCACATGGTGTGACCCATCGCGCAACTTGTCTTCAAGCTGAGAAGATTCAACGATGACTGTCAGCTGTTACGTCGCCTATGCTTGAATCTTTGCTCACATTCGTAACATAGGATCTTACATTTTGCCATCTGCACATGACCAGGCATGATCTCCAAATCCTAGACACCCTTGAGACCGCAGAGTACATGAAGGGAGAGCTTTCGGACGATGGTCTGTCGCGGCATTCCATGTGATGCCATTTGGAATAATTGACGTGAACTCCAGAACTCGATATCCCACCACAAATGGTTCCACCAAATCCTGATGACTCAGACAGTAGGTCTTTAGTATGCTGAGGGAGGTTACTCAGGGTTCGCAGTTCTACCGTCCCAGGTACATCCATCCTACCCATATGGCAATCCCACGAACATCAAACATCCGGCGGCAAGACCGCGACCCCCATACGACCCGTCATCGAGGGCCTTGTTCGAAGATATGGGTTATGGCGGGGGAGGCGTAAACGGCGCGCTAAGGTGGAGAGACCTTGCTCTGGACGAACTACTTCCCGTCGATGAAGAAAAGGAAGCAGCTTTGAAGGCAATGCAAGCAAGGAAGATGGCCAGTGGCACCTCTAACCATAATCCTCAACCGCAACCCCAGCAGCCACCAACGCAACAACCACCAGACCAGACCGTCGAAGAGGATAACGAGGAAGAGGATGATGGGAACAACGAGAATGATCACGAAGACGACGAACACGATGAGGAAGAGGACAGTGAAAGTTACGAGGAATAACATTTCCGACAGGTGACAGCTTTCTTCACTGCTCCCAGCTCATCTGGTTGTGAGTTATTCACTATGCTTCACTAACTTCATAGCCTTGCTGTAACTGTAGCAACAAGTGCATCGCCTATATCCTCGTGTAGAATATCTTTCGTGCTGCTCTCTTGATCTAGTGTCCATTCGTATGCCTCAAGTAGCAACGTGTCTGTCAACGGAACAAAACGAGATGCCAGGACGCGAATGATGTTTGTTACGCGGGAGATCGCTAGACGCGTTGACTCATCGATAGGCTATGGGATAAACCTCAACCTTGACAGCTCCAACTTGGGAAATGAAGGTGACACACATCGTTTTGATTAGAATATACCGCCTCTGCATCAAATCCCTCCTCTCCCTCCTGTTCGCTTTCCTTGACATGTTTACTCACCCAAACATAACCATTGAGTCCCAGAATGAGGTCAACGCCACATGGCATTGCAATGAAATGAGACTTGAGGCGACGAACTAAGATCGGGGGAACGGTGACAAGTTGCCCGTTTCGTAACTAAGGAAAAAAAATAAACCGTAAATTGGCCCTGTGCATTCCACGACGACTTGTATAATATACCTTGCCATATTTCAATGATCGTGTGTGCAGCGACATCGCACCATCCGAGAAGAAAGCTTGGACCTCTGCAACCAACAAATCGCCCTCTTCAAAGAAAGTCCGCATTTGGAGTTCATCGCTCTCGAGTTTCCGACGCTGAGAGGGGCATAAGAAAACACCGTCATCTATCAATGACACGGGCGTGCAGATATATTACCTGTACACCACCCGGGAGGTTTACGGAAGACAGCATCAACACGGCATCCTGTCTCGAGTTGGCATCGACTTTCCAGCGTCGCGGTTGGACCTGATACCGCCTATCAGTCGAAGAAAGGAGAACAAGAATCGCCTATTCCTACTTCGGTTATCCTTCCGACAACGAGGTCGCCAACTTCTGGGTTGTACCTTGGTAACTCTAATCTATCAAAGTAGGACACGAGGATGCCACCACCCACCTTGTGCGGATTGCTCGGACGGTCACCAGTTTGTTGACGCGTTCAATGGTGCCTGCGACGGAAGCGATGACCTCTTCGCTCTCTACATAGGTTCCATGCCCTCTACGTTTTCATCATTAGTTATGATACCACCCCCAAACTTAGTTAACTTAACCTACCGCATGTAATCATGGCTCGACGTCAGGGATTCACCCGGAAGCGTCAATTTGGAACCGCCAACTCCTGATAGCTCTCGACCTTCATCCCAGTCCATGAGTACATCCTCCGCAACGTCTAGGTGGTGCTGATGCAATGGGTTGTAGGTGTTGCCTGGCTGGGAAGGAAACGATGTGAAAGATATCATCATCATATCTCGAGAAAACCGACAGCCGAAGCGACGGACACGGTGTTGTCCTCATTTGTCCACCAAATCATAATTTCAAACAGGCGCAATTTTGGCGCAATTTCCGGCGGTCACGAGCGGACTCGCCATTTTTGCAATGAAACGTGGCAAACTCGGACACAATTATGACCCTGTCCTCAAAAGCGCGGTCCATCGCGACGCAGTCACTAGTCACTGTAGTGGTCTCATCGCCCGTTTTCAAAAAGGACATTTCGTGATATGTAAGTACCTCCGACTCCTGGACAGTGGAAATTGGTGTGATTTGAGTAAAATATTGATTAATATTGATTGTATAAGTTGTACTTATTGTAGCTGTAACAGCTGATGCCGATTGATTCGGGGCCGTGATCTCAAGTTTTACTGTTATGGGCATGGTCAGCGGCCCTAGAAACTTTTCAACACGTCGATCTCTTCATTGGTCCCGCTAGGTGTTACTGCACCAGACTACAACGCGTCCTAAGCTCAAATTCTTGACATAATACTTATATTCAGGGCAGCATTTCCCCAATCCCGAAATTAGGAAGTTACTTCATCATTGATGAAGTGCTTGACATCTTCCTTTTCTGGTGAGAAGATCGCAAATCGCGATGACTTGACTTCTGGAACAACAGCGTCCGATGGGAGCTCGGCGCTGAAGCCTCAAGGTCACCAATTATTTTACTCAGAGTCATATTTGATCAGGTCTATGGGTGTTTTACATAAATAAGGAGACATGTTCTCTACGTCTAGAAATTATTGGGGACTTGTAGTAAGAGGTAAAATACAACGATAGCAGTTGGGTACCGAAGGTCAAACTATGCACAAGAAATAGGGATACAGTATAGGTAGTGGGGTAAACATCGACGGGAAACAGGGACGGCAATCGATGACTTCGGTAAGCGACAGAAACCAGGGATGCAATAACTCCAATCTGTTGCATATGCGGAGTAGTGACGCACGCCCCTACTTGTAAGCGAGGAAATAAGCAGAAAGAGCGGGAAGATCGTTGGAGCCAGCATCCGAATATCCTTGTCTTCTCGAGCCATTAAATTTGAGGACGATGACCGTGCCACACCATGCCTTGGGGGCGGCTCCCGATGTTATGTGGTAGATGGCTCGGTTGACGGGAGATGATTTTTGGAGAGCCGTCGGTGAATACCATAGATGTAAAGGAAACCGCAGTGGCTCGCCGTTCAGGCCCTGAGTCAGGACAATGCCCTCCGACTGGCCATCGGGGAATTGCGTTTGCACAAGAGGTATCGGACACATCCCTTGTGAGGGTTTGTGGGATGGTCGACAACTGACAGTGATGATCCGTGGGCGTTCTGGAAGATGAGAAGTTAGAGGTTGTGTCGGATAGCCACGTGTATCGTACTCACCTTCTTCAGGCGAGAAGAGGATTGCGGAGACGTAGATGTACTGCGGCTCTTGAGGCGGAGGCGTCGCGATCATGTTCACGTTATAACCGTTGGAGTTGGTCACTGCGGGTACACATTCTTTTCGATGGCGAGCCCAGTCCTGTTTAACGTCAGGGATATATACTTTATGGCGTCGGATTTCTAGAAGCATACATTGTGGAGATGTTCTGGGGAGCAGTACCACGCGCTCTGACAGCGGCTGCACCACATTGACGTCGGCCGGCAGCACAGAGTGCAGGGGTGGTTAATAAGTGGCATCGCGTGCATTTTGACAGAGAGCAGAGTGCTGGAAAAGAGTGGAGGTTGGGGAGGGTTGATTGAAGATAATTTACGGAGAAGACAAGCGCGTTTTATGGCAGCTGTCCACGAGTTAGCCCGCTTGGGAAGATGTTATGAGACGAACCGAAGAGTCCCTGTGAAACTTGCGGGCATACTTACCAGTTCGGCGGAATCACAACGATCAGGCACGGCGCCAACCATGACTAGCAAGTCAACACTTGGTTGGCAACCTTTGTGGAAACCAAGATAAAATATAAAAATACTTAATGTAATGATCGGGATCAAAAACCCAAGGATAGTAATTTTATAATTTCAAGACCCCCTATTTTATTTGAATTGATATTCGGCGCAGTCCAGAGTGCTCATCTGGTGTTTGATACAAAAAAAGTGGAACGGAATCATACCTCCTCTGACTAAATTTTGATGTCGTGAAGGAAGCTGAGCTCTCTCAAACTTGAAACGCTCTTTTTCTAATGTTTCCTAGCATCCAAATTGGAAAGAACGCCAACCGGCCCGGATGACAAATCTCACAGACGTGATGTTGTGACCGGGGGCCGCGTGACAACCAATCCAAGGCAACCTACCAAGTTCCAACATGTCCGACGATGAGATGAACATCGATGATAGTATGTTATACCAGAAAATCACAGCTTTTGTGCAGGAAAATAACTTCCGAGAAATCTAGTCGCAGCAGGCGGCGCGGTCAGAAGGAGAGGCAGAGGATTCCAAAACACAGGCAAGTTCAACAAAAATCATCGTGTTTCTGCATACCGATTCCAACCTTAGGTGGCAATGATGGAGTCGTTTCAACAGAGCAGACCTATGATCGAGTTGAGCCTTCACACGCGAAAGACTCGGATACAAGAGCGGCACGGTGTAAGTTTTCAACATTGAATTGATCAATCATCGCATGTCTCATGAAATATATCGTGTCATCGTCACAGCTGTCGAAGGATGGATTGTTCTTGTCACCAATGTCCACGAAGAAGCGACAGAGGAGGATGTCACCGACAAGTTCGCGGATTATGGTGAGATCAAAAATCTACACCTTAACCTGGACCGCCGGACAGGTTATGTGAAGGTATGTCCTTGTCAGCCAAAATATCAGTACTTCTCTGAGACATCCCTTTCAAGGGTTATGCTCTGGTCGAGTACGAGACCATGACAGAGGCACAGAAAGCGATTGACGGCGCGTCTGGTACAACACTTTTGGAACAGGAAGTTCAGTGTGACTACGCCTTCGTTCGCCCTCCGCCCTCAGGCCCCAAGAAGGGAAGAGGTCCTCGAGGTCGTAGCGCGAGTCCCAGTCGCCGGAGGTAATATATTATATTCGTGCTCTTACTTCTACCACAATATTAGAATCTCCAGTTAATCGTGGATGATCCGTTCAGTTCGAAACCAAGATGGATCATCCTTAATCTTCAATCGGCAGTCTTGTCTTTGAGTAATTTGAGTGTCTGAGCAAGGCTGGCACGCACGAGCTCGTGATGAAATTGTTGACCAAACTTTGTTCACACGTTGTTTATTGTGCCACACTCACTTTAGGTGACCGTTGGTTCAAGTCTCTCAGCCAGACAACACCCGTTTTTTTCCTAGAGAAACGCCATGGCCAATGTCTCATCTGTGAATTCTGACGACGAGAGCGCGAATGGGGCCACCCAATCCACCAAAAAGGCCGCAAACGCGAAACCGAAGACAAGCACGGAGTCGGGAGACGACAATAAAGAAGACGATGAGGAGGACAAAGAAGAAGAATATGAAATAGAGGCAATCATTGACGCGAAGCGGGGTTCCTTTCCCCAGGTATAGTTGTTTCTCAAAACTTGACATGCATTGCTGAAACTAGGCCGCCGCGCTTGCAGGGAAGAATGGGCTATTTTGTCAAGTGGAAAAACTACGACTCAACCGAAAACAGCTGGGTTGACGAGTTGGATGCCCAGTAAGGCTCGTCTATTCACAAACATGAGACATTGGTTCATATCTTCAATGACTAGAAATGCATTTGACCTCATTGAGGATTACTGGAAGAAACATCCGAAAAAAGCCAGGAAGTCAGACCTTAAATCACCCGGCAAACCAGCAAAACCTCGCAAGTCTGATGCCTCAAACAATACAGAAGGCCAGACGAAGAAGCGAGGCAGAAAGTCCCAGGCAGCAGAGTCAGAAATGGGAGATAAAGCAGACGGTAGTGAGACCCGAGCGACGAAGAAGCCCCGAAAGAGCGCTGCTCCCCGCGAGGAAAGCGCTGTGCCGCCATCAGATGAAGAAATTGAATTCAGCGATCTCAAAGAGTATCAGGATGTCGCGAATTGGGAATCCTTGGTCTCTGCGGTGGATACAATTGAGCGTCAAGATGACGGGACACTTATGATTTACTTCTCCTTGTCTGTCACATTCTTATCTAGTGTCCGGCCAACGCTGACCTCTCCTTTCCAAGAACAACCGGTGAACGAGCCAGAGAGACGTCGACCGTATGTCGTCAGCGCTTTCCCCAAAAGGTACACGCTACTTGCGATATGAGGACGTGCACTGACATCCTCATTAGTTGCTCATGTTCTACGAAGGAAATCTCCGATGGAAGACAGCTGCAGAGCACGAAGCGGAATCTTAATACATATATGTTTCCCATCATCTTCTGGGTATAAATGTCGTGTAAAACTACATTTTACATTTGGTTTGCTATCCAACATATTTCCTGACAAGTATACCACGTCTTTGATTCATCAATGCATCAAGGCGTGGTAACGCGCCGCACTAACACAGTCGATGACAATCCATTGAATTCTGAAACAGTAGCGATCCAGTTGCACTCAAAAAATTACGTCCATCTACCCAAAACGTAATATATTCATGATCATGCCCCTCACACGTGGGAAGGTCTTTGTTGGATCAGTGTGGTTTCCGCCGACTCGGACTGAGGTTCTGTTCACATATATCCGTTGATCAGATACCAAGGATGGAGGACGACAACTTCTCAATGTGAGAAACACTGCTATGTACGTTGATATGTGACGCAAATAACCAGCAGTTTTAGGACCGTGGCAAGAGTCAAGAATGCTGGACCCCGCTCGAATCTGGAGCTTACCGAATACGCCGGACCCATGCTTCTTTTGTTCGTGTAAACCGTTTTTCAGTGGTTTATACAGTGTTCCCGTCAAGTAGGGCCCAATATACTCGTTAGGGCTTCATGAAAAAGATCCGAGATTGTAATGGTTCGCGCGAAGTTTAGAGTATTGTCGGTCGCCAGACTGGTGACGGGGTAAGGTCTACTGAACGCTGGTCCAGCAGCCGTCCGAAGTCGAGTAAAGCAAGAAACAAAGCCGATATGTGATTTTAAGTATGCGGTACCCAACGCTTGTTTGTGGTCGACAAAATTTGAATCCCATGTTCCGATCGAGGCTTGTGCGGATTTCGTTCGAACATGTTGACGACCGTCCAAAGTACCTGACCTTGGCATCAATGGTTGAGCACCGACGAGCGCTTTGCGAATGGCAGCCGTTACATACAGCGATATCTTCAGTCCTTCAGGAGGTCAAAACTCCATTCCGATTTGATCAGAAAGAGAAACGATAGGGAGAAGATCGATGATAATGTTTGAAAAAAAAAAAAAAAAAAGAGAGAACTTTGGCCGCGGATTCAATTCTCGAATTTCAAAGACGGACCTACGGAGCGCCTGCGGCCCCGTGTTTGGCCAGGATCGTTCTCGTCCATGTGGTTCACCCTGAAATGCCCTTGCTCCAGGGTGACCGTGATCCATATCACAAGTCTGTATCACAAGATCTACGTTGGTCAAGGATCCACTCACTTTTGAAATTCCAAATGTCCTGTGAAGAATGTTCAAGAGGATCCAGTCACACGGCAAAGTTGATCGATTCCTACTCCGAGTCATACGGTGTAAGCTTAATCCATGTTCGCAGCGTTTGGTTGCGTCGCTTCCAAATCCCATGGCAGCACTGCCTTGCGACTGTGAACAGCGATGAAGCTGAATTCATTCCCTTTGAACGGCATGGTGGCCGCAGATACCCCATATGCCGTGATAAGGGAGTAATGGATAACCGTTCTCCGGTGTAGCATACCGAGATAGGAACAAGGCCGTGTCCGATACGGGATGTCAAGACCTGAGGAGTTGACTTCTGTCATTTGTTGGCAGATATGTACCTTCTTCCTCACCCTGCATGTATTTGGATCGGAACTTGCAGAGGACCGTCATCGTACAGGATTGAGGCCAGAGAGAAACGAGTTTGATTCATCTATTACTTCATGTCGGCCTTCGAAGTGTGTGGCATAGATAGATATATCGGTCTTGAAACAAGATAGTCTGACGTGCCATACTACGTTTCGACGAAGTAAAGTGACGTTCAGGCTTCGACAGCATCATTTTTTATGAAGCGAAAGGAGAGGCGCTTCCAGTCATCCCTGTAAACGTGTGCGACCCGATTCGGATGTCGACATCCACAAATCCTTGTAGATCTTTGTATCCGTGCGGTAGCAATAAGTGGAGTAGGGTCATTAGAAACCTTCCCTTGTTAGGCTTAGGGTAGGTCCCATGAAATGGAGATCACTGATATGGACCTGTCAATTTGGACGGACACTCGGGCTCCGATTATCTCCATTGTTGTCCTCAATATTGCGGGCTTCTTGCGAGCATTCGACTCTCGAGATGTACAAATGGCAATCAATTGAGCCAGCAACGGTTAGAAAAGGCCGATACAAAGTCTGTAAAACACCGCGTTCGTCTGAGTTACAAAGGGGTGACGAGAAGGAGTCAAGGCTGTCCGAGGAGAAGGCAAAAAAAAAAAAAGCCAGCGGAGAAAGAAAGCCATGAAGAGATATCGAAGTCAAAGCCACAAGTCATTCAGAAGACACTTGAAAACATGACGAGATCCGAAGGCTGCAGAGCAAAATCAAAGAATGAAAGACAACAGTGGCCAGAGTCAAGAAGCAAGTAGACGGGGAAGAGCATGCCAGAAGTAACCGAATTCCTACAGAAACTGCCATGAAAACAGAACAGAACACTCGAGAAAACACAAGGGGAAAAAAAGCAGTCGGTCCGCACTTTCAATTATTTCAAAAGCAATGGATCTTCCTCACCGTCATCCTCATCGTGCTCTCTCATTCCCCAGTTGCCAGATACACGACCTGGTTTCCACCCCTTCTTCCATTGTTTGAAGTTAGCGCCCTTAGGTCTCTTGCCCGAGTCGCGTGGACGAGAAGGCGGGGCGACGGCCCAATCCTCTTCGGCCCAGTAACCTGCCAGCAAAAGTTCATCATCACCAGCTTCTTCCGGCAACACCTGAGTATCCAATTGTGCATCCAGCTCGTTCTCGGCCTGAGGAATCTGCGCAGCCGCAGTCGGTGAGGTTGACGCTGTCTCTGGCGCCAGGCGAGGGAGCGCTGGACGGGCAATGACTGTGTCGCTCCGTTCCCTTTTGGACCGGGATGGGCCTTGAATAACGGTTCCGCTTCTCGTCCGCCGCGTGCCTCCCGCGAGAGGATATAGACCAGATGATTGGCTTCGGAAGTCTGATGCCTTGATAGTCCCACGTCGATCGCGTCCTCCTCGCCTCTCTGTGCTTTCTGCAATCGGTTGCTCGGTTTCGGAAGGTAAAATGGGTGCAGGTTCTTCTGGCTCATCTTCAACACGAGAATGAGGCTGTTCAGAATCGAACGAGCTAGTCCCCGAGATCGTGGCATTTGTTTCTGGTTGTATGCGTCTTTTCAGTAGACAACCAAGAAGACGACTGAGGCTGGTGAAAAAATAATACCCTCGGAGTCAATTTCCAGACTACCAATCAATGTCTCTAGGCTTTCCCCCGCTTCAAGCGTTGTTCTTCCATGTTGAGATGCCGAGGCACGGAGAAGAGCGGGACCTATATCTAGGCTACCGAGACCGAGCGAAATTGTCTCGTCTTTCCTATATGCATCTGCGAACAGAGGAGAAATGATGCTATCAGTCGGCATAGAGTATGGGGGATATGGACTTTGGTGCGGGTCGTCGGCCTCGTCATCCGTGGTCCACGGAGAATCGGATGCCGTGACTTGTTGTTGTGCCTTCATTCCGAAAGGAGTAGAGATGTACAGAGCATCGTCAAAAAAGTTCTCATCGTACGTGGCAATATACGAAAGTTGCGATGGAGGGCGATTGAAGTCGACCACAAGCCTAGGCGCAAAATAATCACTGAGGTCGAAGCTTGGGAAAGGTGGTGTTGTTTCGTGCCGGAAGCTCGCCTCTGAGGAATCGAACCTCAATGTAATATCTGGTCGGACTGCAGTTGCACTCGGAGCGGAGGGACGTCTTTCTCTGAGGGATTCCGTCTCCCTGTCGTGAGCAGTAGGAGAGTTGAATGTACTGTGAGCTTGATTCCGCTGAGGGATATTGAGATTGTACTTGATGTCCAAGAGAGCACGTTTTGCATTGCGGATCGGTTTGTCCTTGTTCTTTTGTGGGCTTGACGGCTGGGAAGTGAAGGGGCTAGCAAGAGGAAGTCGGTTCCGGCGACCGGAACTGGAGCTAGCCGTGCGTATGCAGGCTGGAGGGGCTTTACGGGCATTCAATGTCGAATGGGGGCGGGAGAGTGAGGCGGATGGATTCTCCTTGAGATTTCGAGAGCTCGTCCGGCGTGAGCGTAGGGGTCGGAAGGCTTGCGCTGGGACTGGAGAAAACTCGTACTCTGAAGGCAGAACTTGGCCAACTGAAGATCTTAGCCTGAACACCTGTGCTTCGGTCATAAGAGTCGGGTTTGGCGTTTGCAGCTCGGATGTCGGGCGAGATGAGAGTGTCGTTTTGCCATGACTTGATTCTTCGCGTCGAGACGGCCGAGATTTCTTGGAATTGGTCGATACTTCATCTGGGAGACAATCAGGAGCTGTAGAGCCAGAGTGACGAGACCGCTTGAGCATCCTCCTTGCCATTTCGGTGCAAGTGAGATGATGATCGGGGTCCTGTATGCCCAGGAGAGGCGACGAGTTCAAGAGAGAGATTCGTCGGTTTCTGTTTCTTTTGTGGGCATAGGTTATCTGTTTCCTTTTCATTGTTGGTGACGAGTGGTAGAACGAGAAAGAGTTGCAAATACGAGTCAATACTAATCTTCAATTGACAGGTATCATACTAGACTCGTAACCACTATCTCAAAAGTTCCAGTAGCGGCTGGTTCGAGCCTAGTATCATACACTAAGTCACGACATCCTCGCAGGGAATTCGCTACTGCTTATTTCGGGCAGGTATTCCTAGAGCAGCATTGAAAAGAATTGCATTCCACGAGTATAGCTCCTGCGGCTTGTGTCACGGCCCTCCGAAGCTAGCCGTCTACAGGTTGCGCTGCGCCTTTGGTTTGGTTCGTCTCTAGCTCGTTCGCCGATTATAGCCTTCCAAGCGCGAGTGATCAGTAAGTAGTGTGGCACATGCATTCGCTCATCCAGGCTGCGGTTCCTGCGTTTTCGGGCTATCCCAAGTGGTGTATGTCAGTGTCGTCAGTGGTCACTGATCATGATGTGCTTTACCTTTTGCGTAATGTGGGGTTATAACGCCATTTGTTCAGCGGGACGGAGCGACGGGGATTTACCATTCATCGGTGACGGCCGGGAGGAGTGCCATAGGCAACTAAAAAAATAGCGATAACCTTAGCGAGCCACAACAGAACGAAAAAGAATTGACTTGATAGGAACAGCGGGGATAGAAGTTTCGTGGTTCCTCCCTTTCAAATATCTATCTCTGGCGCATCGCGACCCACGGTTTCCACTCTGTCCCGTGGAGATGTGGGAGCGGGTACTGGGATGGTGTCTTTTCCCCCCTTCCACAGCGTTGATGCTGGATTCGCCGCTCTGATACCGAAAATCGCAAAGATCTATATGAACGGGATGGTCGTCAACGAACTTGAGGGGTCAGGTGCAATTGACCATGAATACTCTGTGATTTCTACATCAGTCTCATCCTAACTGCCCAAAGCAGCATACGGCGCGACATGAGACCAAAGAGGGTTGAGCTGACGACAGCGTGGCCATCCATCTAAAAAGAGTAGGGTAAGGTGTGGGTCAAGCGTCCGAATTTACATGAAAAGTGAGTCGAGTAACTCAGGGGAGTTCCTGTTTGTCAGGGACATGATCCGCCACTGCGTGATGTGGTCATAAGATTTCTGCCCAAGCACAGACATGCCCTGCGGTGATCAGTAATTAACTGGTTATCATAGGGACTGAGTCATTAGTCGTTGAGTTTCAACGTAAATTCGAGGTCTAGATGAAATGAAAGTTTGAACATTGAAGATTAATCCAGACGGCAAAAACGAGGTGAGTGTTGGGTTGGGCCTGGGGCAAGATTGAACAAATGAAGCTGACCACGCGTATGTCATATTGTCAGTGGAGGTAAGAGATGCGAGCGAAGCGGCGCTTGTGTTCATCTCATTTATACTTGGGGTGGAACCTGCAGTGTGACATGGTAGTATTTTTGACGACATACACATAACATGGGGCGGAGCAGAAACGACGACTACCAAAATCAACGGTAGCGGCGGAGACTGAGAGTGTTGTGCTTTTTCCAGGTGGAGCGAGCAGGAGCGTGATTGTGGCGGTGGCCTTTGCCCAAACCACGATTCTGAAGATCCATGTAAGGGGGAACATAAGTTAACCAAGTGTGCACGACAAACCTGCTTTCCGACACTCGTAAGACCACGGGCTTCGCGACGCTTGTGCACAGGGTTTGCGATCCAGTTTATCCTGGGATCACGACGGATCTGCAAACACGGTCATCAGCCGGTGGGTAAAAGACGAAATGAAGAGGGAAAATGACACGCACGGCTTTGTGGTTGGGATCGACAAGGATGACTTCGTAGTATTTGTAAATGCCATCTTGGTTCACCCAATATGAGTTCAAGACCCGCAAGTTTCCGCATCGCCTTCCAACCCGCTCCTCAGCCTTGCTCCTCAAACTTCGCTGGGGTTTGAGTTGATTCACACCGTGGCGGACGGGTTTGCCGTATGTAGCACCTGATGGCATTCAGCCTTCGCCGCGGTCTCTATATAAGTATTGGGTAATACCGTACCCTTGTGGGCATGTTTTTTGCGGTTACCGCGGCGGACTCGGATGCGGTAGACAACGTAGCCCTGCTTGGCCTTGTAACCGAGGCGGCGGGCCTTGTCCGGGCGCGAGGGGCGGGACGCGCGGTGGATCACGTTGAGTTGACGATACTCCCAGCATCTGAACAGGGCAATTCAGGATCTAACGGCGATAAGACTATTAAGGGATTCGCCCACCGAACACGAAGGAGGAAGCGGAGGACATCCGACTGCTTTTTCTTGTAGAGTTCGCCGATATATTTGTATGCGCCCATCTTGCGGCTGTTGGGAGCGTGGAGGATTTGTGTCACACGTCACAAGTGTGAGCCTTTTATAGTCACGGCTGTCAAACACTACCAAATACATAATGATTAGATAAGAGAATCAATCATTAAATGACAAGGGCGGTGTGCTATCACTTGAGGTGGGATACTAAATTAACTGCTCTACATACAAAAAAAGATCATCATCCGGGCTACAGCCATGCTTCTAAGATTGCCAGTCATGCATGATAGCGCTTTGAGAAATCCCTGAGAACTGTCATCCCACCTCGTCAGGTCGCAAACCGACAACACATAGCCTCACCACCACCATCGCATCAAAACAACGTCCTCCTCCACCGCTCCACAATTTCCTCGCCCCTAAACACCTCCTCCAACACCTCGTGCACAGTTTCCACATACACAAACCGGATCCCCTCCTTCACGCTCTCCGGCACATTCTCCTCTATATCCGCGCGGTTCGCAGCAGGCGCAACGATCGTTTTGATCCCCGCCCGGTGCGCAGCCAGGATCTTCTCCTTCAGCCCCCCGACAGGGAGCACCTGCCCGACGAGCGATATCTCCCCCGTCATAGCTATACCACCCAAAAAAGACATATATCAGTCTCGGTTTATTTGAGGAAAGAGAGCAAGAGAGAGAAAGAAGACACGAACCAATATCCGGACTGATCTTCGTCCCCGTAAACAACGACACAAACGCCGCCAAAATCGCCGTCCCAGCGCTCGGCCCCTCCTTCCCTACACTCCCCTCGGGCATATGCACATGCACGTCCCTGTCACTCAAAAACACCACAGGCCTTTCCCCTCCACTCGTGTTCAAGTTCGCGTCCTTCCCCGCACCATCAACACCCACATCCCCCACAATCCCAAGCTCCCATGCATGGCTCTTCACCCAGCTCAGCCCAATCTGCGCACTCTCCCTAATCACCTCCCCAAGCTTCCCCGTTAGTTGCAACCCGCCCTTCCCCGGCATGCTCTGAACCATCACACAATGAACGTCAGTGAGAAAGGTCTTTTTCTACAAAAGGTTCAAGCGCACCATAGCCTCAACAGGCATGACTGCCCCCGACCCGTTCCCGAGGTACCCCAGCCCCGTGCTCACGCCCGGCGGCGGCGCGCGCGCATACATCCTGTCTTTCTGGTACACCGGCGGGCCGACGTAGTCCTTCAGCGTCTCGGGCGTGATGCGGACGTGCACCGAGGGAGGAACTGTAAGTGGTGCGCGCTGGTGGGTCGTCACTGGTTCCGTCTCTGTTTGTGATAGCGGCGGCGGCGGTGGTTGTTGTGGCGGTGGTGCTCCGGAGTCTTCCGTTTGTGATGCTGGTGAATCTTCAGGTGCAGCTGCAGGTGATGAAGATGACGGGAAGGCTTCTTCTGGTTCGGTTGACGATACTTCTTCCGGCGCAGGTTCCGTAGTGGTAACGGCATCATTGCTAGCCGCCTCCTCCACAAGTTCAGTTACCGAATCCACACCAGGCAATCCCGCTCCACCACCCTCTTCTCCAACCTCCAAAACCGTCTCCTCCCCGAGCTCCTGCACGATCTTCAACGCCGCCTTCCTATATATCTACGAAACGATCAAACCAACTTTTAGACACACCCATCAATTTCAAAACACACACCTTATCGATATGCTTCTTCAAATTCCGCACCCCGCTCTCCCTACAATAATACCTGATCAGGACATCCACCGCCTCCCGCTCCAGCACCACGTCCGCGCCCTTGAGCCCAGATGCCTCCTGCGCCTGCGGGGCAAGGAACCGCTCCGCAATCATCGCTTTTTCCTCGGAGACGTACCCGCTAACTTCGAGCACCTCCATGCGGTCCAGGAGCGGCGCGGGGATCGTGTCGAGCGTGTTGGCTGCGTTGGGTATCAGTTTGGTGTGAGTTGTTTTTGGAGAGAAGGGGGACGAACGTACCGGTACACACAAAAAGAACACGAGAGAGGTCTACGGGGAGGTCCATGCTGTTGCAGAGTACGTAGGTTAGTTGCGAGCCCTTGATAGCGGGGGTATGAAACGCACTAGTGGTCCAAAAAACCGTTATTCTGCTCGGGGTCGAGCATCTCCAAGAGCGCACTGGCAGGGTCCCCATTGATCCCCCGCCCAATCTTGTCAACCTCATCAATGAGCACAAGGGGGTTCTCGGTCCCAACACGCTTGAGGGCCTGTATAATCTTTCCTGGAAGCGCCCTGCCAACAGACAAGTATCGTCAGTCACCACGACACCCAGCAAAACGCATAAACACACATACCCAACATACGTCCTCCGATGTCCCTTGATCTCCGCCACATCCGTCAACCCCCCGACTGAAAACCTAAAAAACCGTCTCCCAAGCGCCCCAGCGATGCTCTTCCCAATGCTCGTCTTCCCGACCCCGGGCGGGCCGACGAGACATATAATCTTCCCCTGAACGGATCCCTTCAACTTCCCCACCGCCAAAAACTCAAGTATCCTCCCCTTCACGTCCCCAAGCCCATAATGGTCCCGATCCAGCACCTTCCTCGCATTCCCCAACGAGAAGTTCTCCGGCGTATGCGTCCCCCACGGGATCTGCGTGATCCACTCGAGATAGTTCCTCGTCACGCCCGCCTCGCTCGCAGCCGGCTCCAAGCCCGCAAGCTTGCTCATCTCCTCCTCAAACACCCTCCGCACGACCTCGGGCATCTTCAGCTCCTTCGCGCGCTCGCGGAACTTATCGAGCAGCCTGTCCTTCCCATCGCTCTCCATCCCGAGCTCGCGCTTGATGCCCTTGAGCTGCTCCATGAGGTAGTACTCGCGTTGGCGCTTCACGATCTTGCTGTCGACGTCTCGCGCGAGCTTGGACTGGAGCTGTGCGTTGATGAGCTCCTTCTTCAGGACGAGCAGCGCCTTGCGCAGGCGGTCGTCCACCGCGAGGCTCTCGAGCACGTCCTGCAGCTCGCGGACGGCGCCGGACGAGACGGCGGCGGCAAAGTCCGCGAGCTTGTCTGGCTCGTCAAAGACGTTCGAGGCGACCTGGTTGATGGAGAAGTTGGTGATCTGGTCGCGGAAGAGCGGGTTCAGCTGCGCGATGTCCTTGAAGACGGAGACGATCTCGGACATGAAGGCACGAATGTACTGGTCGTCTTTGCTGTATGGCTGCGTGAGGAGGTTTTCCACTCGGGCGATGGAGATCGGGTGGGAGTGCAGGAAGCTGGTTTGGACGGGGCCCGTGTCTTTTTGTGGTTCGTTAGCTTCTGAGGGGGGACTTGTAAGATGATCTGACCTTCAAGGGCAGGAGGAGGATGCTCGACCGTCTGGGGGCCGTCCTCGACCTTGACGAGCCCTCCAGCCTTGACAAGCTCGGTTATCTTGATCCTGCGATGCGGGTACAGCACCGCCGTCAAACCCTCCTCCTTGTCCTTGTCCTCGCCTTCCCTTCCGCTGCCGGACGCCGCAAACACGCTCGTGATCTGCGCAAAGACACCGACGGAGTGCACTGAGTCGGCGTCCGTGATGATGTCGCTGTCCGCGTTCTCGTCCTTGAGGAGGAATGCGCCGAGGTAGGGCTGGCCGCGCTTCATCATGTCCTTGACGGCGGCGACGACGTGCGGGTTTTTGATGACGACGGCCTTGTAGAAGCCTGGAAAGAGCGGGCGGCGGGCGATGGGGAGGGCGAGGACCTGGGGGTAGACTTCGGGAACGGACTGTTTGGCGATGGAACCGGAGTTGGTTTTTGGGGAGGCCGGCGGAGGGGAGTCGGGTGGGTCGGGAGAGTCTGGAGGAGGGGAGGCCGGGGGATTGTCAGCGTCTGAAGAAGCGGAGGAGGAGGAGGAGGAGGAGGAGGAGGAGTCGAATGAAGATGATGGGGGAGTGTCGGATTCCGGGTTTTCTTCTTCCAGGTCACCCCCCTCGTCGTCTTTTGATGGCTGTCCGTTCTTCGAGTTGATCCAACGTGGGGCATAGAGGGACGGAACGGAATGGCCGAACAAGGCGGAGGGTGTCGGTATAAACGCTCGGCGACCAAATCTAGGTGAGCGCTGGCACGAATGACGGACCGATGCCGCCGTGGCCATCCGCAAGCCATGCCGGCCAAGCCAATTCATGGCGGAGGCTATTACTCGTGGTCGTAAAGAAAAGGCTTAGGATGAAAGGAAGAGGTCTATGGGCATCAAGTGATGTGCTGGCAAGGATGACACAGAAATCAAAGGCACGTGACCAGAGCGAGGACTATCGCGCTGCATTCAGAGTTGAGCATCGTTGCTGAGCTGAACAAAGAGGAATCTTCGGACAAGCCACCATGTCAGAAATTCAGAAATTCAAACTTGTTTGAAATTGGTCATTAGAGCATAAGTATTTGCAGCCATCAGTAAATCTTGATTTTTCCCATACTAATGAGAACCCAGTGATGCAACACCACATCAGCAAATTGTCACAATGGCCAAGAACTCTGCAAAGGTGTTGTATAAGACCATGGAATAATTTTGGGCTTTTAAAATCTTATTCTATGAGTTGTCTTTTATGATGAAAAATGGAAGGTGGCCCAACAAGAAGGGGGTTTTACCAGATTTGCTTCACGCGAGATCGGCACAACAATTTAGCCCTTGCGAGTCATCCAAAATAGGTAATCCCTTATTCTGTACATTGAATGGGATGCATTTGTGGCCTATCCAATAGCCCCGACCACTATAGTGCCCAAAACCAACGATGAGGAAGTTGTGGATGCTGCATTCTCTATAATTGTAGTGATGGACAAGGGTACACAAAACCCTCAGGGTTTTGGCGAAGGGTAAGGGAGGGTAAGGGTGAGGGTCAGAATTTCTTACCCTCCGAAAACCTGCACCGTTCGGATGGGTTTGGGGGGTCACATGATGTTTGGTTGAGCCAAACAATCAATGATCAACAAGTTTAAGTTGATGTTGATACTTTTATCCCCACTCACACCCAACAGCCCCCTGTCCTGCCTCACAGCCCCCCTACATGCGTCGACTCATGCCCACCCATGTCAACTCATGCCCACTTGTGTTGACTCATGCCCAATGGCCCCCCTTCATGCCCAACGGTCCGAAGTGAAGGGTCATGTTTAGAGCCTTTCTGAGAGATCAGAAGAATTGGGAGACAAATTTGGGCCGTAGTCGGAGGTGACATGTTCAGGGATGCCATGTTTAGAAAAGACATGTAATACGAAGAGTACAGCAAGGTCTTCGGAGGTGCAGTGAATGGTTGTCAGAATGAAGATACTTTGCTTCGTTAATCAGTCAACTATAACGAGGATGGAGTCAAAGTTGTCAGATGTCGGAAGGGTCCCAATGAAATCCATTGAGATAGAATTCCAAGGAGGTTTGGGGAGCGGAAGCTGTTTGAGTAGGCTGTAAGGCTTGTGTCTTTGTGGCTTTGATCACATGCAAGTGGTACATGACTTGCAATAGTGTTTGACAAAATCTTGTATTCCGGGCCATGTGTAATCGTGCTGAATGAGACTGAGCATTTTGTTTTGACCTGGGTGTCCAGCAAGCATATGATCATGCTTGTGCTGTAGTACTCAGAGTTGGAGGTCGTTGGAGTTGGGAACATATATCCGATTGTCATGTCAGAGGAAACCATTGGGGTCAAGAGACCAGCGGGGTTTAGGATCTTTGGAAAGAGTGTTATAAAGAGTGTCAGAAGGGAGTGCTGTGAGTATGTCGTGGTGGAGCTTCTCTGTGTCCATGATAATGGTTGCATGGAGGACGGGCTCAAGGAGTTGAGTCGGGCGAACTGAAGCGGAGAACTATTCTTGCAAAAAGACTGGTCGGAGGTTGGTCAGATTGATGTCAACATAGTCGCTATTTCCCCCTTTAGGGTAGACATCCCAATGTCTAGTTAGAGAGTTGGGTTTAGTTCCCAATTAGTGTTCAAAGGTTCAGTCTACATAGGCCTGAGCCAGACTGAACCAAAATGAAAAATAGACCACGTTGGACTGAACCACAGTCTAAGGTCTATATATTTTAGAAAATTTAGACTGCAGTTCAGTCTAGATTTGTTTTTTGACTTAGACTGCAAAAAGACCGGTCTAAACAGGTCTAGACCGGTCTTTTTGCTCTTTGAGATACACCTCCAACCCCCCCTAATATTCTACAATTTTTGGAGATTTTTCAGTAATCTGCATAATATTCTAGATACTTATAGTCCAATTTCATCGGTCCAAGGCTTGTTTTGAAGCTACAACTGAGTGGAATACATTTCTAGCTTGTATATAAAGTCTTGCTCAGAGTCACAAAGATTAAAAATTGAGTAAAACATGGTGAAAACATAGCTAAAACATATGATTACAGTGTTATTTTTTTGTATCTGGGTTTACAGTGCTATTTTTGTTGTATCTGTAATATTATTACAGTGTTATTTTTGTTATATATGTGTGCCTCTCACTGTGGAGTGAGCAATGGGTGGATGCATTGATTCAATGTTCGATGATGCACGACATGCATGCATCAAATGTGTCAAATATATATAAACAAACTTAAAAAACATCGCATTTCTCCTTAATATGGCTACACAGGAGGAAGTAAGCTTACAGACTATATCAATTATGTAGCAGAGGATCATATATCAATAAATTTGTATTTATTTCATGAATTTTCGCCACAGATTGGAGCATATAGCGATGCAACACTTTACACCAAATAATAGTAAACAATATGCAAAATGCATCGCGCAGGCACGTGCGGTGCCTTCCTCATGATCTAATAATAGTTTGAAGTGATAGAACTCATCAATATATATGTATTCACCTTCTGAAACAGCTTGTATAATTTTTAGATCTCTAGATAAGATAGAAATGATGAAATGTGCATATTTTAGTAAAAGTGTTATATCTCCATAACAAATGCACCAAATTTGAAAAACAGATGTGCTGTGAGGTCCCCTGAATGAGGAGAATCCAAAGCTCAAACAAAATTCTTTGGTCAAATTTTCGACCTATTTTGCTTATATTCACCTTATCAAGTCCTTGAATTTTATTTGAATGGTCTGAATAGGTGTACATGCCATGTTTCAATAGTATATGTATAGTATATGTAGAAATCAAGCGACCAAACCAGTTCGGTCCACTGTCCATGGGTCCGGTCCAGTTTTTGGCTCTTTTGTATATATATATATTTTTTTTTGGTCAACAATTTGTATAGCGGTATACTAAGGGTACAGTCCGCTTGACATAGAGTAAACTACATCGGTCCGAGGACCTACGTACGCAAGAAGAACAAGCGGCGCAAAGCTCCGTCGAGCTGTTGAGTCCTCGCGCCAGGACGGGGGAGTTTGTTATAAACAAACGCGTTAGTATGCGCACCCGAATATTCGGCCGCGCGATACAAGAGCACTCCAACCTTGTGAGGTTGGCCGTTAGCGGCGCTGGGGGGTGTCTGCGCCCTGCCCCCCAAAGAAGCGCCTGTGCGGTTCTTATCCTTCGATCGCGTTCGCTTGCCAGAGGGGGCTGCACCCCTTTGAACCCAGCGCGCTACCACGCGACTACCGCCAACGGTTGTGTTGGGCGTTGGACGATCCCGGAAGGCAAATGCCCCTGGGTTATCCATGATAAATTTCCCGAAGACGTCCCAGGTGGGGGAGTTCCTCGAGAAGGTGGGCATGTCTGGTGGCCTGGTGGGGTGGTGCAGACATTTGTAGAAAACGTGGGCGAAGTCCTCGACGGACCCCAGACCACAGTCGCATTGTTCAACTTTGTCACCGATGTTGAACCTATGTCTATAGTGGCCAATTGGGGCGTGGCTGGTGAGGCCGCGGACCATTTGTGCCGTGAGGGATTGGGAGTGACCCACATCCTTAAGCCATGTACCGCCCTTGAGATGGGACGGCTTCATACGTTTGGCCCGAGCGTGGTCTTGGCGTCTGACGCACGATCTCGGGAATTGATAGTGTCGGCCAACATACTTGGGGGACTGGTACAGATTGTCCCAGTCACTGAGCATGTCGTCCGTGAATTGCTTCGTGTTGAAGTCAAGGGATCTGGAGGCCGACTCACCACACTCAATGCGAATCGAGGAGGCGAAGTCGTGCACTGCACGGTGGGGTTCGAATCCATGGTCCGAACAATCGGGGACATGGTGAAAGATGATCTTGGAATTCAGACCAGGTTCCTCAAACCAAGGAATCAGGTTACTGATGATAGCGAGCACAGTTGCCTGCGAGGAGTGGAGATCCGGGTCTGTGGCGCGCCGAATGGCGTTGACAGAGTCGGTGAAAATATGGATTACTTCCAGTTGAGAGAGACCCCCTAGCAGACTGACCAGGTTCGAGAACCCGTGTCCGATAGCTAAGGTTTCAGTGTCATCAGAGACTGCAAGGCCGCCGGCCGCCCAGTCTTTGTCGATGGAGTGCCCCTTGTGCCAGGTTTCCCAGGCTGCAACAGCTTCCCCTTGTGCCAGGTTTCCCAGGCTGCAACAGCTTGGTGGCCCGACGAAAGAGAGGGAACTGCCGCGTCAGTGACAATGACGGCGGCTTTGTTGGAGCAGATGTTGGCGTCAAACACCTTGTTAAGGGTGATGAGGCGCGCCTTTCTGGCTTCGGCACGGTCCTTAGCGGTCTTGCCGCGGATAAGGGTGATGTCGTGAATTACGCGTTCAGGGAATCGGTCGAGGACATGTTTCCCTGGTTCGTTGTAGTTATTAAAGGGCGATAGGGGGACAGTCACATTTGCACGGTATGCCCAGATATCAACGAGGGGGGATTTAAGGTTGTACATAAATTCCGGGGAGTACCACGGACGCTTGGAGGGGTCATCCTCGTCGCATACCATGACGGTCATGTGTCTGGGTGCAAGGGAGTGCATGCGGACACGGTTTCTGCAGGAGAGCTTCTTGAGGTGCAAGTGCACCGGAGGCAGGCCGGCAAGTGCTTTGACCGCCCCGGCTCTTTTGTATATATGAAGACCAGTCTCAGTCTTGGTCTATGCCCCTTGGAGGCAAAAAACTGAACTGAACTGAACCCTCAAACACTATTCCCAATCGGCCAGGGCAGAATTGGATGATGAGGTTGAACTGAGAAAGATATTCTGACCATCGGACTTGTCAGCGTGAAAGGACTTTGGTAGTGGCAAAATACTTGAGATTTTTGCAGCTGGCAATGACATCAATCGGAGTACCGGAGCCTTTGAGATAATGGCGCCAAGTCTTAAAAGCCTCGAAGATGGCCAGGAGTTCTTTATCATGGGTGTCATAGTTGAGTTCAGGGGCCGTGAAAGTGCGGGAATGGAATGTGATGGGGTGGACTTCATTGTCAGAGGTGACGATCAACAAAATAGCCGCTAGGGCATAGTCAGATGCATTGGTTTTGACAATTATTGGAGAGTCAGGGATCCAGTGTGTCAGGATCGGAGCAGTGGTAAATGCCTTTTTCAGGTCATTAAAAGTGGTTTAGCATTGTCGGAGAACAGCCAAGTGGCATGTTTCCTGGTTAAACAAGTGAGTGGAATAGTGATGTTGGAATAGAATGGAATGAAACGTCAGTAAATGTTTGCAAAACCCAAAAAGGACTGGACATCCTTCACCCTGCGTGGTTCAGGCCAATCCTGAATAATCTTGACTTTCGCTTCTGACATTTTGAGTCCGTCAGGAGAAAGGATAAATCCAAGATATTCTACAGTTTCAGCGAAGAAGTCGCACTTGTTGGCGCAGGCATAAAGACTGTGTTGTTGGAGTCATTGGAGGACTTTTCGGACATGTTTTTTGTGTTCCTCGGGTTTGTTGGAGTAGATCAGAATGTCGTTGAGGTAAATGGTAATACAGTTGTCCAAAAGATCGGAGAAGATGTTGTTCATAAAACATTGGAAGGCTGCAGGTGCATTAGACAATCCGAATAGCATGACTAACCATTCAAATGATCCATAGTGAGTGCGGAATGCAGTTTTCCATTTATCACCTTCAGCGATGCGGACTAAGTGGTATGTGTGTCAGAGGTCTATGGTGGTATAAACACATGCTTTGCCGGCAGTGGCTAAGAGGTCATGTAAGGGCGATCTAAGAGGCCTAAGAGCTTCTGCTGGAACTCTCCGCCTTCCTCGAGTTCGCTCTGAGCAAGCTCCACCGCAGTCGCCTTCTGTTTCCCCTTGCTTCTGGAGGACACATTGTCCTCTCTGTGGTCCGACGCGCTCACATTGTGTCGTGGTGCTGGACCTTCATAGTCCAGTTCCATCTGATCCACCCAGGACCCTCCCACTCACGGAAGAGAGGGCACTGGCAGGGCCCATGACTGCGTGGGTGGATTTCAAAATCCACCCTGATATGTCGTCGGCCCCTGACAGGCCTGCACATTCTGGAGATACTCTACGTGTCCCCTAGGATATTGCGCGAACTGCGCATACTGTGTCTGGGGCAGCGGCTGCCCCATCGTTGGTTGCAATATCCAGGGGGGTTATGAGGCACTCTCTGTGCGCCTCTTCCCCCCCTTCCAGAACCACCCCTGTGGTTCTGAGAACCCTGCAGACGGTTTGAGCAGCGCCCCTGAGCACTGCTACCTGTGGCTTCGTCGTCGCTGTGCAGCATGTCGAAGCAGTGTGAATTGCGGAGGTAAGAAGGAAAATTTTCCCAAGGTTGCTGCAACACACATGACCCCTTCAACACTCCCACAGTCCAATGATTATCACTAGAGAATGCCAATCATCCTCTTCACTGTCACTTGGACAGTTGAGCAGGGCGGCGGACGCCCTGCAGTTCCAGATATCAGTCAAGGGCTGCCAAGTCCTTGCATGACAACTGCAGCTCCCATTTCATGTCACCTAGACTCCATCGAACCTCAAACTTGAGGTTCCCGCTGTTCCACCGATGGCCCAACAGTTCCTCTACAAACCACTCGGCATCGTCAGGCGCGCCGAAGTCATAGGGCTCTGGATGAACCCTGTTAGGGAATAAGACATCAGTCGACACCTCATATGGTCGCAAGAGAGACACATGAAACATTGGATGTATCCAACATGTATGTTGAGGTCTCCAGCCTTGATCTCAGTATCTTATAGGGACCTACATACTTAGGGCAAAGTTTTCTTGCCCTACCTTTCGGAACATTCAAATTTTTTGTTGATAAGTAGACGAGGTCGCCTACTTGTAGTTCCGGCTCTGCTGTATGCCTCTCGTTCGCGTATTTCACCTGAAAAGCTTGCAATTCTATAATCGCGTCATGCGCATCTGCCAGATTCTGCAGAGCCTGGAGTGCAAAGTCCCTGATACCCTTCGGGATAGCCTCATCCAACCGTATCTCTTTTAACATAGAGGGCATATGTCCTCCATTAAACTCAAACAGGGCATACCCCGTCGTCCCTGATATGCTTGCATTTATTGTGAACTCCGTGAGGTCCACCCTGTCCACCCAGTCTTTCTGGTCATGACGGACAACCGTACAGAAAATCTGGCCAACACTTCTGTTCGCCCGTTCCATCTGTCCATCGGTTTGTGAGTGAAAGGATGTTGACATTAGGAGCTTGGCTCCCAACATCCTGTGTAGCTCACACCACTATTTTGACGTGAATTTCGAATCTCAATCACTCACAATCGAGCTTGGGAGTCCGTGCAGGTGCACAATCTCCCTATGATACACCCATGAAAGCTCTGATGCTTTTATATTGGTGCATACCGGAATGAGATGCACCATGCTCATCATTTGGCAGATAACCACCCATAGGTAGTTATACCCCTTGGATTCTGGGAATGGGCCCACAAAGTCCATCTCTATGGAGTCCCAAGGCTTTGTCGGGACAGGGAGGGGGTCGGTTCAACCCCTTCACTTGCTGGCAGGACTCACAAGTCCTGCAGAACATCCTGGTGTCCCTCATAATGCCAGGCCACCAGTACCAACGGCGGATATAATCTGCCATCTTCTGCTCCCCAAAGTGCCCCAGGGTCTCATGGGATTGGGCCAGGATTTCCTGGACCAATTCATGATCCCAGGGTACACACAGGACCTCCTCCCCGATGAGGTTCTTGGTCCACAGAAGCCCACCGGCCACTCGGAAGGCTTTGTAGTCCCTCGGGTTTCTTTTATCCAGTCGAACAATTTGTCCGATGACTATCCCGTCCATACGCGCTCCCTGAATGCGTCATCGTCTTTAGCCAATGGGGGCGGGTCCATGTTACAGCGAAGCAAGGCTTCGCCCAGCGTTTCATTCCCCTCAGGTAAGGGTACATGAGCACTACCACTAGTCGCAACCATGTCCAGAACCTTGCTAACCGGCGCTTTCAGGCCAGCCATGGCTTCCGCTTCAATAACCCACTCCTCCTGGTGTTCCTGTAATCGCCTACTGCGACGCATCCCTGCGTCTCACATGGCACATATCTCTACCACGTGCTCGACAACCTCCTGGTACCTTTCAAGGGGAAGATCTTCCCCTTCCAAGTCCATTCATACGTCTGCGCAGACATACTTGTTTGCACTATGGACCTCCTTGTTGGTGTCATTCTCGTAATAGCGAGACAGGCAGTCCGCCACTTTGTTTAACTCACCCTTGACATATGTTATGTCAAAGTTAAATCACGACAGATAGTCCATTCACCTGCACTGTCGGTTCATCAACCGATTTTGAGTCTTAAAGAACTCAAGAGCTTTATGGTCCATGATGACATGGATCTTGTAGCCAATCAACTTGTCCTCCCACTTCTGGAGGGCCTCAAGAATGGCTAGCATCTCAAGTTCATGCACAGCATAGTTTTGCTGGACATTCATGAACTTTTTAGACATAAACACCGCTGGGCAACATGTCTTCCACGTTGGGCCTTGTCCATACATGGCCCCAACGCCTGACTTTGAGGTGTCGCATATGAGCCAAATTGGCTCATCCGATTTTGGATTAATCAGTTTTATTACTGGGGCGGTGAGACAGATATGTTTTATCATGTTGAAACACTGCTGGTGGATAGGGTGCCACATAAATGGGGTGCCATTTTGTGTCATCGCTAATAACGGTCCCATATAAGCCGTTATATCAGGCAGATATGCACCGATGTAATTAATTAATCCAACAAGTCTTTGAATGTCGTTATAGTTTCTAGGGACTCTCCAATCCCTAATGCGAGCTAGTTTATCAGCATCTACGTGTATTCCTTCTCAGTCAATTATATGACCAAGACAATCCATGTGCTCCATGTACAAATCACATTTCTTCCATTTGAGGTACAACTTTTCATCCCTCAGTTATTCAAACACGACCCGGAGGTGCTCCTCATGCTCCTCTATACTGTCAGAGTAGACGAATATGCGTCTAAGTATATATGCATGAAACACCCTATGGCATCTCTGAATATACACGTCATCAGCCGTTGGAACATTGCGGGGGCATTACAGTCCCCTATCCACATTATGTGGCTCATATAGGTTCCCATTATTGTCACAAAAGCATTCTTTGTGATGTCCTCAATTCAAACATGTACTTGTTTGAACACGTCCGTTAGTCAATTTTTGACCTAATCTGTGTTCAAGCAACATCCTCCCGAATAATGTCTTGTTCTGGCAGAGGCATTATGTCCTTGATTGTATTGTCGTTTCTTTGATGAGCATCTACCACCGTCCTTAACCTGCCATCCTGCTTGGATAGGCATAAAAGTGGGGCCGCTTGTGTCACCAACTTAGGCTCCCACCAACCGGCATCAACATACTGGTTGATTTTCTCATACAATTCCTCTCTAAGCAAGTGAGGACATTGTGGTGTATGATACATATACCGCTTGTGGTCATCATAGAGGTGTATCTCATGATTCACCTCACGCCAGGGTGGTAATTCACCCTGAGTCCCATTTACTATGTCCTGGAACGTGTCGCACCATTGCTTGCGCATTCTGGGATAATCGTGATACAAGAGGTGTTGCTTCGCCTTCGCTACACCCAACTTCTTCATGACAGGCTTCTGAAACCTGTCTATCAGCTTTTTCAAGCGGGTGTCTGTATCGTCCACTCCTAGTTGAGATCTCTCTGATTCCAGTCAGTTTCATCGCTCCATCCCAGGGCAATCCAGTTCGTACAGGTGTACAAACACCTCAGGCATGGTCTCCTCTGATTCCATTGCCATGTGATAGTGCATTGAGGGTTCCTTTTGCCCCTCATTCGCACACATGGTTGCCACCATTTCATTCCATTCTTGTGGCATTCGTGGGTCATGGACCCACTCATACCGACGCTTGGGTATTGGTGCATCCCATAGTGCCTTTACATGAGCGACATGCTCTCGCTCCTGTTGAACCCTTCGCCCACCATTATTGGCAGTCGGTTTGACATATTGACAGAGACACTCTCTGTCACTTGATTCTGGATAAACTTTTGACAGGGCAAACGTAGTATCTGTCATTTCTTTCGGTATTGCTATCTGGGGGATAGGTACTTCCCCCCCCTCAAGAGTACACTTGTACTCTTCTTTACTTAAGAGGATCAGTTTCGCTTCCTCTGGCAACATGTCCACTTGTGGCGCTTATCAATGGACTGATAGTGTCGCGCTCGGTCATCCATGTCTGGGATAGTGACTCTAACTGCAGGCATAGCAACATCCACAACGATCACTCAATCTTTCTCAAAGTTGAGCTGCACGCAGTACTTTCTCATAAACGGAGTACCTATGATCATATCATAGCGGTCAAAGTTGGCCACGTCCGCATACATCTCAGCAGACACGCCAGGCATCTCCACCGTGTCATCCGCACCATGGCTTATCTGGGCGCGACTTCCAATCGTCCCCAGTTGCAACACATGAGGGTTTACCAGCGGAAAGACCAACAAGTCCACTACATGGGCAAAAGTGGGTGTTACACCCATCGCCGTACTGCCCGAGTCCCACAGCATCCAGGTCTCATGTCCATTTACCTTGATGTAGGTGACCAGACAGTCCTTTTTGGCCTGCGGAACCACAGGTCGTTCACGGGCACGTTTCGTTGCCCGCACATTGACTTTGCGGAACTTTTGAGTCCGCAACTCCTCAGACAGCACCATTGGTACTGTTATGGACTAACGACTATGGACGTATACGCTTACTTTTTCACTTTTACTCATCGGCCCCCGCTTACACATATCATATTATACTTTACTTCCTTTAGTATACTTCGCTCCCGCGCTGACTCGCTTTCCGCAGCTGTCTGACTCATTCCGCAGTCAGCTTACTCATTAGTGCATAGCCTTCTGCAGTCGCCTTACTCATGCGCACTGCCTCCCGCAGTTACTGACTCATTCGCTACCACTCATAGTCAGTACTATATAAACCTCATGTACCATAGCTACATTCCTTAGATTTATCAATCACATTGCTCTTCGCCTTTCCATCTTCCTGCATACTCTGCCCGAACCTTGGAACGGTTTGTTACGCATAACAAGTTGCTAAATCTCATTAGGTTCGCCCAGAGCGAAGAGAGCAACTACCAGACGAGTCAAGATGTCGCGCTTCTTTGAAGACTTCACCAGTAACCCATTCAGCATGCCAGAAGCCCGACAGGAGGAGCTAAGTCCTCGAGACAGTATCGATTTTACACTCATCCAGCAGTACATCGAATCGGAGATCCGTTGCATCCTACAGCAGGTGCTTGACGAAGAACTAGACAACGACGAGCATCGCCCCCACGGCGAGATAGCAGAGAGCATCCATCTTGCTTGGCAACACCAGATCGCGCGTTACAACGCCCGACAGAACGAACTCGAAAGCTTTCGCGTTCAAGAAGGACCTCAGACAGGTCGGATCACAGAGATCAGAGAGTTTATCGGTGTCCAGACAACCGTTATCAGAAGATTGATTAGGACGCTCACATCGAGACGTCCCAGAGCCGCATCACCATGTCTTACTCGAAGCAGCAGATCTACGCCCACTTCACCACCGACGAGCAACAGACCGAGTACAACCGTTGGGCACGAAATGAGAGACTTGACCCCTTCTCGCGACCAACAGACGCACAGGAACAGAGATTCCTTAGAGATTTACAGAGGAAATACTCTGAACGTTTTGCCACCGATTCCACCGACGAGTCCCCTGACGAATTTACTTTTGACTCCACGCAGTCAGATACCGAACAGACGCCTAGAACAGGGACTGATTTTCAACCCCTACCTGTATCCCGAACCCCATCTTCATCCCAACAATCCGACACCTCTCCTACTCCGCAGGTTCTAGACATGGCAGAAGCACCAACAGTACAAACAATGGATACATCCAAGATCATCAAAGATCCTGGGATGTTCAAAGACAGACACACCTTCGACGAGTGGTGGAAAGCCACCAAATTATACATCAGGTTCCAGAAGGGCCTGTCCGACGATCAGAAAATTCTTGCGGTGTTATCCCGCATGATGGAAGGGTCCGGTAAACACTGGGCCAGCAACAAGTTAGACGACCTTGCCACCGATGGCGAGAACATCACCTGGTTAGGGTTCTCAGACGACATCGCTACGCGATTCTCTATTGCCAACAAGTCGGCAGTGGCCAAGGCGAGACTCGAAGTCCTGAAACAGGAGAAACGCACCATCGACGAATTCTTGGACGAATTCGAAGAGCTCTTGAAGCTGTCAAACCTTGGCGAAGAAACTGGGAAATACATCCTGGAAAAGAACGTCAACCGCAGAATTTCTGAACAAGTGGCTAGCGATGGCAAGACGTACACTGATTACACAAAGGAGATCCGAAACAAGGGACGACAGATGGAGGGACATGCATTAGTCATCCGAGGGGGTGGCGACACACGCACCGGATCGGGCACCACTTATGGTGGTCAAGGCAAAGCCATGGAGATTGACAAAGCAGGAGTAGCCCGTTGCTACAACTGTCAGCGCTTTGGTCACCTTGCCAAAGACTGCAAAGCCCCAAAGAAGAAAGATGGTCGTAAGTGTTTCAACTGCGACCAAGAAGGACATATCGCGTGCAACTGCCGCAAGCCGAAGAAGAACTCTGGAAAGATTAGGAAGGTGTCTGATGGAGATACCGATGATGATGAAACCATCACCATAGAGACCGACGAGAAGGATTTTCCCGAAGGGTCCGATTAAACGACGCTAAGTCGCGACCCTTATCCATTAAACGAACTCGCTTGCCTGGTGCAGCTACAGACAATATAACTTATGTTATCCCTGCAAAGCGAGCCGTTGCGTCAACTAAGATTGTCAAGGGAGATAAACCTCTGAAACGACGAGAGATCAAGCTGCAAGCTCAGATCAAAACACGACGAGGACCAAAGGCCATTCGACCCGAGGTTGATAGCGGATGTGAACGCACATGTATCCATCCCAGAATAGTACGCGAACAGAACCTTCCCACATGTGGAATAAAACCCATATCAATCCTAAATGCGGATGGATTGCCGAACCGACAACAGAAAGCAGAAAAACTTGCCGAAGTCAAGCTGGACTTAGGAACACACCAGGAAACCATGGAAGCAATGGTATTGGACATTGGAAGAACGGACATGCTTTTGGGACATGACTGGTTGGTGCACCACAACCCCACAATCAATTGGACGACCGGCGCTGTAACATTCAACCGGTGCCCATCAACATGTCAAATAAAACACTCGGATTTCAGGGTTAACCTTAATGGTTGCAAACATCGGGTTCGCATGGTGGAAGTATGAGACAAGGACGCGCCCAAGAAATCGGATCAGAAATGGAAGCCCGGAGACCCCATATTGGAAGCAGTTACTCCCACACCACCTCCCACAACCAAACGACCCTCATACGTTGAACGTTTTGCCCATCTCTTTGAAAAAGAAAACTTTGACAAGATCCCAAAGGAAAGAGAATGGGACCACGGCATCGAACTTACACCGGACGCACCAAAGGAGCTAGGAGGAAACACGTATCCTATGACCCAAAAGGAGCAAGAAAAACTGGACGAATTCATCGATGAAGGCCTGGCAACCGGAAAGATCCGACCGTCCAAATCCCCTTATGCATCACCCTGCTTCTTCATTAACAAGAAAGACGGTTCCAAACGATTGGTACAGGATTATCGCACGGTCAATAAATTCACGGTTAAGGACAAATTCCCACTGCCACGCATCAACGACCTCTTGGATGTATTGAAGGACGCAGTCTACTTCAACAAAATGGACATCATGTGGGGATACAATAAGATGCGGATCAAGAAGGGTGACGAATGGAAAGCCGCCTTCCTGACCAGCCGAGGATTGTTTGAACCATTAGTCATGTTTTTCGGTCTCTGCAACTCCCCGGGAATGTTCTCTCGGATGATGGCCAGCCTATTCAGGGATCAGATCCGTCGGCGCATCTGTGTGATTTACATGGATGACATAGTGGTTATTGGTAAAACCAAGGAAGAACTCGCCTGGAACACCGAAGAGATCTTGCAGATTCTGTCAGACAATGACCTGTTCCTAAAGGAGAAGAAGTGTCTTTGGGAAGTAACGAAATGCCCCATATTGGGATATGTCGTTGGAGAAGGACGGGTTGAGATGGAAACTGAAAAGGTGGACACAATCCGGAACTGGCGAGTACCCACTTCAAAAAAGGAAGTCCAGAGGTTCCTGGGATTTGCCAATTTTTATCGACGCTTCATTGAAGGATACTCAAACATCGCAAAGCCACTCACAACACTTACGGGAAATACAGCATTCACGTGGGGACCAGCGGTGCAAGAAGCATTTGAAGGTCTCATACGGGCAATTACGACGGCACCAGTCTTGGCATTGCCCAAACCGGACGGACAGTTCAGGGTCGAAACCGATGCATCGGGTTATGCGATTGGAGTGGTACTTTCACAGAAACAAGACGACAAGTGGCATCCTATCGCGTTCTTGTCGCGGACCATGTCCGCGGCCGAACAGAATTACGAGATATATGACAAGGAACTCTTGGCAGTCATGGAAGCACTGAAGGACTGGCGACATTATCTACTTGAAGCCAAGGAACGTTTCGAGATCTTAACCGATCACAAAAACCTGGAGTATTTCCAGCGTCCTCAGGACCTAAACCAACGACAGAGGCGCTGGAAGATGAAGTTACAAGACTATGACTTCGAATTGCGACATGTACCTGGGAAGACAAACGCGAAAGCAGACATCCTGTCACGTTTACCCTGGTATGAGACGGAACTCGAGCCGCAGGACAGCGACCAAATGCTCAAGGAGGGGCTATTTTTGAAACGATTGGAATCAGAAGATGTGATACAAATGGAGATGTTCACGGAGGAACAATTCTTTGAAGGGGGTGAAACATCTGATTCCATCAAAATCGGAAACATCACAACCATCAAAAACCCATGGATCGCACGCATCAAGGCCTCGAATCGCATGGAGACAGAAGTAGCCCAGGGTCTGAAGAAGAATCCTCACTGGTACCAGCAGGAAAATGGCATCACCTACGCAGGAGAACGAGTCTATGTTCCACCAGACCCACAATTGTGCCAAGAACTGATGTTTGAAGCGCACGACGCACCAGTGGCAGGACATCCAGGACAATATCGAACACATGAACTCCTCACTCGCACCTACTGGTGGCCCACCATCCTACATGACGTAAAGAAGTATGTGAAAGGTTGTGACACCTGTCAACATAACAAGATCAGCCGCCAAAGGAGACACGCCCCTCTACACCCTAACGCCGCGCCAAGTCAACCATGGGAAGACATAGGGATTGACGTCGTGGGACCGATACCAGAATCTGATGGGAAGAACGCAATTCTGGTCATCACGGACAGACATTCAAAGATGCTTCATCTCATCCCGACAACCGTGGAACTATCAGCTGAAGGATTAGCCAAGATCTATCGGGACCAGATATGGAAGCTTCATGGGATCCCTAAGAAGATCATTAGCGACAGAGGACCACAGTTCGCCGCGAAGTTCATGGAGATACTTTGCCGCATGTTGGGAATCAAGAGAAACCTGTCCACTGCGTACCATCCACAAACTGATGGACAAGCCAAACGATCGCATCAGGAAACCGAGGTGTTCTTACGAAACTTTGTCAACCATCTACAAGATGATTGGGCAGAATGGATCGCAATCGCAGAATTCCAGTACAATGACAAAGAACATCAAGCGACAAAGTACACACCATTCTATCTCAACTACGGTCTGCATCCTTGGAAGGGAGAACTGGTGTTGGAAGACACCAATCCAGCGGCAAACAACTTCTTGAAAAAACTCAAACAGGCACGGGAAGAAGCCAACGCAGCACTGAAACAGGCCCAGGATCAGATGAAGAAGACAGTTGACACACGACGAAGCCCGTCTCGGAATTACCGCAATGGAGACAAGGTGTGGCTGGAAGGGACTAACATCAGGACTGATCGTCCCTCAAAGAAACTTGACGCCCTCCGACACGGACCATTCAAAGTTCTAGAGAAGAAAGGAGCTAGCGCATACCGTCTTGATCTTCCCAAAACCTGGAAGATGATCCACCCTGTGTTCAATGAGACCCTGTTATCGCCATACGAAACCCCGAAGTATGCCATTCAGAAAAAGAAGCCAGCCCCTGATCCGATCATCGTCGAAGGACGAGAAGAATACCATGTCTCCACAATCCTGGACTCTCAGAAATTCCGTGGAAAGATCCAGTACCTTGTCCAATGGGAAGGGTATGGCCCAGAAGAGAACATGTGGGAACCTCGGACTAATGTTCAGAATGCTCAAGACTTGATTCGAGATTTTCATCGGCAAAATCCATCGCGTCCACGATAAAAGAACAAACTTTGAGAACCATTTTCCACATCGACTTCTGTCACATCGAGTTCCCCGCTCCAACTCTTCTTGCCCAACACGCCGTTCTTCTTATACCTTTCAAACATCATTTCTGCCATGTCCAACATCACCACCGCCTCCACCAATGCTTCCGATATCAACCCCACCATCACCACCCTCATCGGCGAAGCGCTCTCCATGCGCGACCAGATCCATGCGCTCGAAACCTCCGTCGCCGACATCCTCCACCGGCAGATGCATATCCGCCTTCATACCCTCTCCAATTTACCAACCGCCCCCACTGCTGAGGAGAAGCTCATCCTCAAAAACTATACCAACACCCTTGCTGTCGAGAATCGACGCCTTCGCCTCGCCGTTCGAGGTTTAGAGTTTGCCATGGCAGTAAACGATGAACTGATAAAGGATTGGGGTAACCGAGTTGACCCTGCCTGGGCCGATCCAAATGGCAACGATGGATGGGAGTAGGTAGTCTGTGAGGACACAGACCTTGAGGAGGGGAACATGTTACGGACTAACGACTACGGACGTATACGCTTACTTTTTCACTTTTACTCATCGGCCCCCGCTTACACATATCGTATTATACTTTACTTCCTTTAGTATACTTCGCTCCCGCGCTGACTCGCTTTCCGCAGCTGTCTGACTCATTCCGCAGTCAGCTTACTCATTAGTGCATAGCCTTCCGCAGTCGCCTTACTCATGCGCACTGCCTCCCGCAGTTACTGACTCATTCGCTACCACTCATAGTCAGTACTATATAAACCTCATGTACCATAGCTACATTCCTTAGATTTAGCAATCACATTGCTCTTCGCCTTTCCATCTTCCTGCATACTCTGCCCGAACCTTGGAACGGTTTGTTACGCATAACAGGTACCTCCGTCATCGTGTGGAGGCGCTCTCCGTCAGACAAATATCCGCTGTCCTCCACCTCAAACTGGACAATGTCCTCAGCTTCATAATCCGAGCCCACTGGATTGGGTCCGTCATCCTCCCCGTTTGATGCTGAATCGTCAGCATCTTCTCTATCCCCCTCATCACCAGACCCAATTGGCAACTCTGTATGAGCTGCTCATAGCTGATCCGTCCTCCGGCGAGGTGGGCATGGACATTGCTGGGCATAATGACCTGGCTGATTGCAGTTAAAGCACAAGGACATTCCATCAGGTGCTTTACCCTTGGCAATCCCCACCTTGTCATTGGTGTTGCAGGCTTTATTGTAAGCCTGCGGACGATCCTTGTGATCGTCCTGTTTCAGTCGCTCTGTCTGATTTTGCTTCTGGAGCGCCCGTGGCGCTATCAGCGGTTTTTTTGCTACTGAGTAGCGCCTCTCCTGAGGGACTGTAATAGCCCTCCAGTGGTCGCATTGTGTACCATTCCAGCTGTCGCTCTCCTCACTGGTGGCTTCTTTTCTATGTACTGCTCATAAAGCTGGGCAGTTCTGTCCATGATTTCCAAGACTTTTGCCCCAGCAACAAACTCAGCAACATTGTTCATAACTGGGGACAACCCTTGGCAGAAAAGTTGTTTCCGCCATCCCGAGGGCAGGGCGGCTAAGAAAGCCTTAACCATTGTATGGTTATCTGGCTGCTCCGCCATGTTCTGGGCGTGAACCTTGAACTCATCATAGACACCTTGTATGCCCTTTGAAGAGGAGTACTCCACCTGCTCCAACTCGGTGTGAGCATCTTCCATCACAGAAGGGTGTACAAATTGGTCATATAGACCGATGACGATCTCCTCAAACGTCCACAATTCATTGCTGTCCGTTGACAGCATGACATGTTCCATATACCAATTCAGGGCCTGCCCTGTTAAGAAATCTGCCATGACCAGCATGTGTTCGCAGTCCCTGTCAGGTCCACCATACTGTATAGATTCCAGATGAATCACAAGGAGGGCTAGCTAGTCCTCCAGTTCCTTAAACCTTTGGGAACCCTTAAATTTCGTAATAGATGATCCATCGGATCGTCTGGGCTTGGCCCCATCTGGTAGGGCCAGCCTTACAGACAAATGTCTGTAAATGAGATTGACCAGCCTCTGCACCTTGCGCTCCCTATGGTAACACAGGGACTCCGCTAATCCTTCAGAGCCCAAGAGGTTGAACACTGGGTCAGGCATCATACTTGCCTGCTCCTCTTTGAAGTTTATGTAGCCGTCACCATTTGACGGCTGATCCATTCTCCGAGATGGTTGACAACCACCGTCGCCATTTCCCGGTCGTCCAAACCATGGTGGGGGAAGATCTCATCCCCCATTTCCATCCCTATTGGGCGGAGGGAAGGGAGGACCCTGTCCTCCCTGACGATTGGCATCTGGAGATCTATGTGATCTCCTATCATCGTCATCATCATCATCATCATCATCTCCTCCTCTGTCATCCGGGTTAGGTGCTTGGGCCGTGTATCCCTGCAGATGCGTTGTCTGCACCTTCTGGAGGTCTATGGAGGCACCATTATAGAATGCCACCATCTGATCCTTATAACACGAGAAGCCCCTCTTAAACAAGTCTTCATTCCGCATCTTTTGGTGGACAATTTGGTCCACCATTGTTTTCGCCCTGGGAACATACCCCAGTCCGGGCAGCTCTTGCGTTTCTTTCAGAAACAACTGACCCATTGGCCCCTGTTGCAACCCTGCGGGTACTGACTGCGAATCAACTGTGGTGCTCGCGCGGTCCATTTTGTGTGGGTCAATTCGCCCCACTTCAGCAATCCTCTGGGTTGCTTTCATCCGCTTCTTGAAACTCATCTGAGTTTCCCCCACTTGTCTGGGCACGGAGATCTGTCCCATGGCGACTTCAATGTCGAGGTCGCATGTTGTGGTATTGCCCAACTGGATGGGAGCATTGTCCTGCTCGAGCAATGCTCGCTGCACCACCGTTGGGTCCTGGGAAAAGTTGCTTTCCCCTTTGAGGTCTAAACCTTCTAAGTCCTGATAATATTTGTCGTGCACGATCATCAGCGCGATGGGTTCAGGGGTTAGGATGCTTTGCGGCTGCGTCTTGATAAACCTCTGCAATGTTTTCAAAAACATTGCTGGGTGGTTTTGGGACAAGACTACTCCTGGCCCCATCTCGACAAGTAATTTGTCAACTTCATTTTGAACGGCTCTTACCACCCATTCTTGCTGGGTTCTACTTTGAATCCCAGTCTCATTAAATATAACCTTGATTCCAATTTTGAGTCTATGATCACCCAAAATTGGAATGAAGGGAGGCTCCACACTAGGAACCTCTGCAGTGACTCGTCGCTGCCTATAGCCTACTATGGGCGAGAACTGCTCCCTTTCTTCGGGAGTTGGTGGAGGAGGCACTCCTGAGTTGTAGTGCCCAGGCATTGCTGTTCGAGGGATTAAAAATCCCTCCTTAGCTCTTGGGCTGCCTTGAGCCAAGAAGCTAGTCTTTGTACCTGTGACCACTTTGGGTTGCGGCACATGTATAGGCATAACATATGCCTCTCTGGTGCCAATGACTCTTAGGGTATTAGGTGAGCCAAGAAGGCCCTTTAAGCTATATTGGCTATTGGAACTCATGAGTGAGTTCCTGGACGTGCTACGTATCGCTCATCCTAAAACTGACTCAGAAGCTTCTGACATGCTTCCATGTGTAGGCCGCTGACCTACATATCGGGGTACCGCTTCAGCGCGGCCTCTCACATGTGACGTGGCAGTCTCTAATTTGACTGCCATAGCTACTACTGGATTTCCAGCTGAGGGAACTACTGTTCCCTTGGTAGGTCTGACCGTATTATGGCCTGGGGAAGACTCATGTTTTCCCATGAATGTCAAGATAAGGTTTTACCTTTAGTGTTGCTGAAAAGTGTGGCGACACACCAATGATTTTTGCCGTTTTCGGTTGTAAGAGTCTAAGAGAGTATAGAACCAGTAGAATAGTTTAAAAAATGTAACATGTCGTTACAGGGAGCTCCGAATACCTCACGTAGCATGGAGTAAACTAGACAAGTGAATGGATTGCTAGGGTACTCATGCAGGTGTGAAGATAAGGGCTAGGGCTTATGTAAGGTAAACAACTACCTAAATAGGGTTTGCCATGAAGCCCTAGCCAAACAACACCAGATCTGTTACATGACTTCATGCATTCGTGATGCACCAGATTGAGAAATTGATTGCCTGTTCTCAAAGAAGACTACTCCTAGGGGATGGACTTGTGATTTTTCCACTTAGACTTCTGAGAGTTAGACATTGGCAAAAGCGAAATACTACATGTGGACAATGTGCCTGTATATGACATGAAAAATGGAATGGAAGTCTTTGAGATGTTCAAGGCTCATATCCAAGCAGATAGCAATGTTCTGCAAGGCTCTATTGAGATGCAGATAGGTCAGTCAAAGCTTTGTAAAAATGTGAACAGAAGAGTCTATGTCTTTCGTGATGTTTTGGGAAATATTGGACATAGTAATGGTCATAACTGCGAGGCATTTCAAGCAGAGTTGGTTCACGAGGACATGTTTTGGGGTTGAGGCTCAGATATATTGAGATCAGTGCTAGAGTGGACTGGTCATATCGCTGTCGCTAGATAGGATTGACTGGGACAGTCAAGATTTAGTGTGGGGGAGATGATAGGGCCGTGATGCATCTAGGCCTAAATCTTCGCATTTTGCATCATTTCACACTATCTCTAAGGGATATAGAGAGTCCTAGATGAGCTTCAATTCTGAGGACTTAGTGGCAATGTTAGAGAGACCATGGCAATGTAGGACATAGCACTGGTCACTACTATGGGCTTAGCTATGATACTCGAGAGCTATGGGATCGCCTCGCGAGATAGATAAGACTATCAAGCACCTCTCAAAATGAAGCACAAAACAAGGAGATTGGTTATATTGGATTTATCGCTGACACTAGCACTGTCTACTATACATCGAGGGCTTGACTGGAGACATTCTCGCAAGAGGCTTGGCAAATGTGCGCCTCGCTTTGCGTCCAAATGGTCCATATGGGGAATAGCCAATGACATCGGATCGAACAGACTGAGATCAGGTTTGATACACCACGATCAATGTGCATTACATGGCAGACATATTGATATGGATCGGTTGTTGATCGGTTGCTTACCGAGATGACCCTTAATCCAAGCATCTGATACCTCGCAGTAACTCATTGGCATCGTCGCGAGATGTACCAAGATAGTGAAATAGTGTCCTCACAAGCATGATAGAGGTAGAATATGGAGAAAAGAACGTACCTGTCACATTGTCAACCACATGGACACATCACAATGTCTCTAGTGAAGGCTCACTTGACTGGATACCCCTTAGCGAGACCACATGCATCCTTTTTCTATATTTATTGCTGCTCATGTATAAAGTCTCATAGTTTCGTCATAGATAGGGGAGGTTAGATTGTGCCCCAGAATTGATAGCATTTGTCTTGTGCATCTGTGGTCATTCGCGAGTATCATTGAAGCCTCGAGATCGTTTGGTTTGCATCGGAAGTCAGTTGCAATTGTGTTTTGTGTGTTTGAGAACTTGTCAATTGTCAAATTGTGTTATCTGTCGGTCGTATTGGTCATTGTCGTGTTCGTATTCGGTTGAGATCGTGTTCACAAAGTCTTGTTGGTTCGGAAATCACAAACCTTGGTTCATTATCTATTGAGAACTATCTCTAAGTCTTGTTCAAGACTTATTGAGCCATCGCTAAATGAGTTATTCAATTGTTGTTTGGAAGAGTCGCATCCTGAGTGATCCCACTCATCACCCTGAACTATATCGATCGAGAAGTACACATCGCGAGACTTGTTCGGTCTTCATTGTTGTGTTTGGTGTTTGTGTGTGTGATAGAGATATCGCTTGCGCTCATCCCCAGACTCACTTCCATTGTTTCACCATCTTCATGCTTAATCACCAGTACTATGTCAGCACTGCCACCACCAGAACTGGGTCGATGACCTGAGACTCATTGAGATTCTTCTCACCACTGTCTACCACCCTCCAGCCCCTGTACTCAAATTATTAATCCAGTGAGCAATTGGCTAAGATCAAGGTCAATATTAATCTTCATAAGTATCAAAGCATGAGTATATGACCAAAAAAGACAGGCAACATACAACAGACACAGAAGCTGAAAGCTCCATTGCCCATTGCAGGGTGTCAGTCTGTGTGAACCCAGTTGTCTTAGCTTGTTCACGTATGCGGCGAACCAAGACAGCCTGCATGCTATCATCTGGTAGTCCTTGCAGTTGGAGCAAACCACTGAAGATGATAAGTGTACAACATGGCAGATAAGCATATATGACACAGACTAGCCAGCAGGGTCACAAGTGCAAAAGGTGATCAAAGCATCAGCAACACTATTGAGTGCATCCTACAAATACCATCAATACTTTATAAATGACCTGAAGCTGAGAATGATTGCAACCTGGTTAGTAAGGACATTCAATGCTGACTACACAACAGAAATATGTCAGCTTAGTGAAATTTGGACTAGTTTGCACACCATTTTTGTGTGGATGAAGAAAGATTTATGGGAGTGAAAGGGAGAGAAGGGAACAAAATACCTGGCTTTTATACAACTGCCAAGACAAAGATGATATAATAGGTAGAGAATCACATGGAATTTTGATCTCAGACATTAGGGTTTCGGGGTTATACTGGTTCGGGTTGTTTCTTTTTGGTGCTCAAACAAGAAAATCCTCGTCGCTCTCTTTAGTCCGAGTCGTCCAGTCACGACCTCGACAACTTAAAGAGTTTGTTTTAACATGGAAAGAAAGTGGTATATCGCACACGGCACTGAATTTTCGACATAAAAGCACAGGGAGAAGGGAGATACATTTACAGTGGTTTCAATGGTACAACATAAGACACTAGAACCCCTTAGACCCGGCTGCCGTAGACATCTTTAGGCTCGACGCCAGCCTGGCCTTTGCGAATATTAGCCTGTGCCCACCTGCCAGTCAAATTTAGCGAAGTAGACGAGGCTGTCCGGAAAAAGAAACACACTTCTTGATCCTGATGGACTCGATCGCGATGAATCCGGTGGTATCAGTGGGCTCGAAGCCACCCAGCTCGTCCATCGATGATTGTTGTTCATCGTACAGACCCTGTACCTCCATCAGCAGAGAAAATCAGTTTATTTAACGAACGAGACATTACCTCGGAGCTCTCCCGCGCTTCAACGACAACATTTCCCTTGTACAGCTTCAACCTCACGAGCCCATTGACAGTCCTCTGACTCGCCGGAATCGCCGCGGTCACAAACTCCCTCTCGGGCGTGAAAAAGTGGCCATTGTACAAGATCCGGCTCAGCTCTATCGTGACGAACTGGTCCCTAAGCGCGCGGACATTCCTGTCGAGTGTGAGCCCCTCGAGATCGACGTGCGCGGCGCGGAGGATCGTCGCGCCGGGGGACTCGTAGCACCCCCTGCTCTTGACGCCGATGAACCGGTTCTCGACGATGTCGATCCTGCCGATGCCGTGTTTACGTCCTACTGTGTTGAGCGCGAGGAAGATGTCGACGGGGTCGGTGTGGGATTTGTCTTCTAGGGTGACTTTGACGGGGAGCCCGGCGCGGAACTCGATGGCGATGCGCTCGGGGATCTGCGGTGCGTCTTCGGGTGCGGTTGTGAGCTTCCACATGTCGGTGGGGGGCGTGATGTTGGGGTCCTCAAGGATGCCAGCTTCGTAGGAGATGTGGAAGAGGTTTTCGTCGGTGGACCAGGGCTTGGCGGTGGTTTGGGCGACAGGAATGGACTTTTGGGCGGCGTAGGCGAGGAGGGCTTGGCGGCCTGGGAAGCGGTTGTAGAATTCTGTGGTGGAAGGGTTGGAATGGGATGAAGGAGGGGGTCCGGAAATTTACGAACCGGGGAGTCGCCAAGGGGCAATGACTTTGATGTCGGGTTTGAGGCCATAGAAGGCGAGTTCGAAGCGGACTTGGTCGTTACCTTTGCCTGTACATCCGTGAGACACGTAACTTGTGGGGAAGGTTGAGGACTGTGAGGGTTGTGAAACTGGTATGTACGTACTCGCAACCCTCTTTATCGGCGATGGCGATCATGCCGCGGGCAATGACGGGTCGGGCGAGCGATGTTCCAAGAAGGTAGACGTTCTAGATAGATATAAATGGCCATTTATGGATGAATAGGTGTATCGAACCTCGTAGATGCAGTTTGCCTGGACGGCGGGGTAGATGAGCTCAGTGACGAATTCCCGTTTCAGATCCTGCGGTGAGATGTGGATAAAAATTCAGAGTGTAAGATAAGGCGGACTAACGGCGAGGAAGAACTTTTTGGCACCAACAGCAAGTGCCTTTTTCTCTGCAGCGACAAAGTCCTAGTGTAAGACGGTTAGTCAAGAAAGACGATCGATTGGATCGCGCACCTCTTCCTGGCCAACATCGGCCATGAAAGCGTATACCTCATAGCCCTGCTCGATGAGCCATGCGAGGATGCAGGAGGTGTCTACAGAGGGAGATCAGTGGTTACGGGGTGGGATGAGCGGGACTGACCGAGGCCTCCAGAGTAGGCGAGCAAGACGCGGCCTGACATATTCAATGGAGTTTGAGGAGCGTCACGCACTCTGTGACTCTTATGTATTGAGGTCACACCCTTTCAGCGATGGAAAGTCCCGTCTCTGGCTTGATCTCGCAGCTTGCCTTGTACAACATTGCAGAGTCTATGATCAAGCGCGTCCGGCCCAGGCCATCGCGCCAGCATCACACCCAAGTCGTTGCTCCTCCAGACGACGCGCTTCCTTTCGACCCCATGCCTCACCGTCGGTTCCCTGATCAACCACCTGCTCAGTCAAGTTCTGGAAGGGTGAGGCATGATCACCCCCCACCATCACCGTCCCCCCTCAATAGAAGAAAGTCCTCGGGATCCGCGAGCACCAGCACAGCAGTCACCGCTCCGTCCACATTCGACGACCTCGCAGTTCCCTTTATCCACGCCCCTTCCCTTCGCAGGCGGCACCATGACCCTGAGCCACATGATATCCCCAGAAAGGACAAAGGCAAGGCCGTCGCCGCTCCCTCGTTGCGCTCCCGACGCTATTTGCCTATCGAAGAAGAAGACCCGGAAGTCCACAGGGACAAATGTACGGATAAACAGGCGTATTCCGGTCCCTTTGCTCATGCCGAGCTTGAACGCATGAGGAAGGAGATCGAGCTGCTCAAAAAGTCCGCTCAGGAATCAAGGAAAACGGTAAAGAAGCAGGCAAAGGTCCGTCCCGCTTATATAGGAGGAGCGCCGTTGACATGATTGTCTTTGTAGGAAATCAAAGAGCTCAAAAGTCGCCTACAAGGAGAATCGGTGGTGCGGGTGGTTTTCATCTCTGTCCATCGTTATCACTGATAATTATCTTCAGCTCAAAGCTAATCACGAACTAGAGATCAAAACACTCAAGGAAAAATCGGGAAAGAACGAAGAGGTCGGTCTTTCATTAGCGATATCATCATCTATCCTTTACAATGGGACTATATGCTAGCTCATAACCGTATTCGAGCACTCCCTGCAATGCCAAATCTGCATGGACCTCCTCCACAGACCCTACTCGTACGTCCCACCTTTCCCTACTGTCCGGCGCACAATTAATCCGGCCCCCTTTAGACTCTCACCCTGCGGGCACATCCTCTGCCTTCAATGCCTCCAGTCCTGGTTCCGCACAGCACCACCCCCCGCAAACGACAGTGACGCGGACGACTCCGACGACCCGTATTATCTCCTCACACGCCAAAAATCGTGTCCGTGCTGCCGAGGCGCCGTCAAACGCCGCCCAGCGCCCGTGTTTCTCGTCAAGTCCGTCGTGAATGCGTTGGTACATGCGAGGGACGGCGGAGACGGCGCTATGAGGAGCCCGTCGCCGGGTGTGGATCCGTGGAAGGGTCTGTTTAGGGGTTCGGATGATGAGCGGCTTGGGCGGGAGAGCGATGATGACGATAACGACGATGATGATGACGATGATGATGACGATTTGTTGGACGAGAGTGACTCAGACGGTGATCTAGGGATCGGGTGGCCTTCAAGTGCGGTGAGGTGGTCATTTAACGAGCGTGGCAGGCGGTTTGCGCTGGGGTACGTCACGTCGAGTCCGAGCGAGAGCGAGTATGGTGGAGAGGAAGATTTTGATGAGGACGAGGATGAGGACGAGGAGAGCGCTGACGAACCGACCCAGAACGCGGACCCGGAGGAGGGTCGGACTTGGGACCGCGAGGCGAGTCCCGTGGTGTATGTCCGGCGGCGGTGGCAGCCCCCGACGGTTTCCATCAACGTGGCGGACTACGAAGGGTGCTTCCCCGAACGCTCGGAGGAAGAGGGGGAGATGATCCTGATGATGCTCCGGCGCGGGTGCACGTACGACATGATCCAGACGTACTACATGGAGTACTCGCACGCCCGCGGGCTCGTGGCGCAACTGCGTTCGCTGGAGGAGCCGTACATTGACAGCGACGAGGAGACGAACCGCGTGGTGGAGGGGTGGGGGTTCCACCACCTGTGTCTGGGGTGGAATATCAGGTTGGAGGAGGAGGATCGGACGGGGGAGGTGTATGTTGAGAGGCTGTTGAAGGCTATGAAGGAGAACCCGAGGGAGTGGGAGTGCCACGAGAAGCCTGGGGAGAGGGGGGTGTATGAGGTGATGAGGCTGGTCAGGGATGGGGAGGAGGGGACGGAGGAGTATGATACGACGGATACGGAGGTCTGGTTGGATGCCAATGAAAATTATGCACTGTAGAGGTACTGGTGTGTTTTTTTGTACATACATGTTGTGACAATTGCTGTAAAGAATTTCAGTGTAGGAGATTGAACACTTCGTAAAATCGTTCAGCGACAGCGACAGCAATCTTGAATGAGGGCTCGTAATGATTAGCAAGGCCAACTTCGCCACCGTCCGTGTCTTATGTTGCCGTCCAGTGAATCATATTTTCATCCGCTGCAGAGCTCAAACCCCACGGGCGAACTCGTTCTTCGCGATTCCGCCCTTGCTCGCGTACTATGACCCGCAGATTCCAGAGAAGACTCGGACCCGCCCGCCCCGCCCCTTAGATCTATCGGAGAAAAATACTGTACAACGCGGCGTACGCAAAGGAGCCTGGATCCTCCCGCTGCCCTTGCTGACCGCGCTCCTGATCCACCAGCTGTTCTCGGGGCTAGACAGCTCCTGATATCAGTGTCAAACTCCCGGCGGAGTCCGCGAATTTTCCGCTGGATGGTGAGATAGGCGGCTGGTTACTGTGGAGGCAAGATCTGAGAGAGGGAAGGAGGGTTGCGTCGTTCAGCGGCGTGGATATCGGTGTGATCAACTTCAACGAGTGTTGGTTTTCTGTTCGCCCAGCAGGTGGCCCTTGCCTTCATTTTTTTTTTCACGGTTTTCGGCTGAAGGTTTTTTTTTTGTCAATTGACATGAAATAAAATAAAAAGGTAGAAGGCGCGTCCGTAGTCGGGGAAGAAGTATCTGACGTCAAAGACCTCGTCGACGCGTTTGTCTGTGAACGACCCGACCCATATTGCCCGCGCCTGCGCCCCGACGAGGCGGGGTATAGGGGCGCATATGTCGGCGCGGCCGGGGGTGGTTCAAGAAGGCGCCGAGGTGAGAGCGGTCGCTCAGGCCATTTCGCGCGCGATCGAGGTGGTGCTGGCGGAATGTGATTCTTTTGTGGTGTTCAACTTGTATATTTGTAGTCTAGATCCACTGAGTCTGGGTGTAAGACGAAGGTGTTTGTGAGTTATGGATGGTGAGCACGAAGGTCAATATCTCGGGAAGGCACTTCCTCCGCGCCATCGAAGCGGCCCAGGCATGCGAGCCTGATAGTGATTGAGAAAGGAAAAAAGTAACAGGTAAATTCGTCGTTCATGCATTAAGAGGGAATCGAACCCCCGGCGGGTCGAAAGATCTGATGGCAACAACCCAGGTTACCACTACCCCATTAATGCCTTGGATGGTGTAAAACAACTCAATACTATTGCTTGTGTAAATCAAGTTGGATGTGTAGTACCAAAAGTGTTGCAGTTTAGTTACTATGGTCTCTGCCTACGGGCGTATGTAGTTTATATACGGGGTCTGTTCTTGTGGACTTGATCCATGGGCGGACCCCACTCTCAGATACTTATATATTTCTTTCCGCACATGTGCCGTGACCACAGGGCATTACTCTCCAATACTCTCGTATGTAGTTCTCGTTAAATTTGTAACTTAGTGTACAAGACCGGACTGCGATCGGGCGCCGGAATATAAATTGAGGTTTTTAAAAAAATAAAAAAATAAAAAATAAAAAAGTTGCAGTCAGCAGTCACCTTCCTCTTCCTCTAACCACCACCATTGTGATTAGACGCCCGCATCTTTTCATCGATTGTTGCTGGTTGTAGTAGATCATAGTTCAACATGTCTTTCCATGACGAACCCCCCTCTTCCTCTGGTGGTGGTCAGGCCCTTAAGGCTCCATCGCTCGCTAGATCGACCAGGATCAACACCCAATCTGTCGCCAAGCCCCCCATCTCCCTTGATTGGCCAGATTCTCCAGCCGATCACACTCAAACTCCATCCTCTCCCACACCACCTGGTAAGGCCGAGGAAATCCGTCTCAGGCAGAAGGCTTGCAAGTCTGCCCTTTGTTGAAGTTCCACCTGGGCGCTAGCCACAGGCGCACTGAGCAACACAGCTACAGTGTGGAAGTACTCTACTTAACCGTTCTAGCCACTTACATGGTTTGGGAGGGTGAGGCTGGTGAGAGCGGTTGAGGCTGATGAGAGTGATGGAGCTGGTTAAGAGTCAAGAGACAACTTGTTGATATTGACAGTTTCCTGGTCTTATATACTGTACTACTGTTTGTACCAACCAAATAAGTATGTAATTGAAGATATGTAAATGGTCACGTGATGTAATCTAATCTAATCTAATCTACATGATGGAAAAGTTTTAACACCCCCCCATATTTAGTACATACTTCTAAATACATTTTTACTTTTTCCCATATAGGTACTCTTTCTTCGTCTAGTTTTTAAGTAATCCAAAGTACGGGATAAACTTGTTGAAGAGGATTTTCCCCAGATTCTTAGTTAAAAGGTCTGCAGGGTTATTCACTCCTTTGATGAATTCAACCATAATAAACCCTTCAGATACTTTTTCTCTGACAAAGTGGAATCGCACGTCGATGTGCTTGGATCACTTCTCAGTTACAGGGTTGGATGCGATAAAGACGGAGCCATTGTTGTCTCCATAGATCGGAACTGATCCGATCTGCATTCCAAGTTCGGCAAGCATGCTTCTAAGCCATGTCACTGCGCGACTGCAATCTGATAGCGCCATATATTCTGCTTCTGTGGATGAGAGGGCAATGGTTTTCTGCGCTGACGAAACCCATGTTACTGCTCCAGACGCCAGCGATATGAAGTAGCCAGTGGTGGATTTCCTGGTGTTTTCGTCTGACGCCCAATCAGAGTCTGTAAAAGCGTAGATCCCTTTCCCGGAATCACCATCATACATGATCGCATAATTTTTTGTTGCTTTCAAATATCTGCAAATATCCCTAGCCACTTCTAAATGGCGTTTGGTGGGGTTTGCGGAGAATTGAGACATTTTGATTATAGCGAAACAAATGTCGGGTCTTGTCCCAATCATTAAGTATAATAATGATCCGATGACGGATTGGTATTTGGACCTAAGTTCCGCATTGGGTTCATCTTCGGACTTCATGGGTTTGTATCCCATTGGGAGTGGGGTATGGGTGGTATTGGATTCGCTCATCCCCATATGTGCAAGTATTTTCTCAAGGTAAGGTACTTGATTGATGAGGATCTGCTTCCCACGTTGCCTTATTTGGATTGAGAGAAACTCTTTTGGTTCAACATCAGACACCAGGTGCCCTAGGTCCCTACATTCCCATGTTGTCATGAAGGCCTTCTTTTTCTCTAGCATGTACTCTCGGTTTGTGCCGAGAAAAGCAGAGTCATTGACATAAATGACAGCAATCACAATTTCCCCTTTGGTACTTGTGTGAATAAAAACTCCCGCATCGGAGTGTAGCTGGACAAAACCAAGCTTTTTCATGGAGGAATCGAGTTCTCTTAACCAGGCTAATGCAGCCTGCTTGAGTCCGTATAGGGCTTTGTATAGTTGGTACACGAAGTGTTCTTTCCCTTTTACTATGTAACCCTCAGGCTGTCGCATGTAAATTACCTCACGGAGTCTTCCATAGAGGAAGGCTGATGAGACATCCAAGAATGTCATGAACCACCCTTCAAGGGCTGTCAATGCCAGAATTAACCGGACAGTCTCGTACCTCACTACTGGTGAGAAGATTTGATCGAAATCAATCCCTTCTACCTGTGAGAAGCCTTTTGCGACAAGGTGCGCTTTCAAACGCCCGTCGGATTTTTCATTGTAAACCCATTTGTTCCTTAGAGCCTTCCTCCCTGCGGGTAGGGGTACTAGCTCCGTGATCACCCCGCGGCTTTTGAGCATGTCTAGCTCTTTTCATTCTGCCGCATACCAATCTTCTTTGTTTGGAAGAGTGTATATATCTTTGTGTGACATTTTGATGATGCCAACCTGGATAGAGATTGCCTCCATTAGGAGATCATTCATCCATGCTGTTTGACCGCCTAATCTCCGTCTTCGATCTAATTTTTCAAGATCAGAAGCGGGAGTGTCTTCCCCATAGATGCTACCTGGCATCTTCCAAACTCGTCGTTCCCTGATCGGTCGATCTGATACTTGTTCAGGTTCCGGAGTGGGTACTCGTGGGTCATCGCTGGGCTCGTTAGACGGCAAGTCATCGTCTGATTCAGGGTGATCCTGTTCAGTAGGAACTGGGTCGTGAGGTGTTTCGTTATGACTGTCATTGTCATCATTTCCGGGGATGAGGTCCTCAAACTCATCAGCCGGTTCTGGATTTTCCATTTCTGGATGGTTTTCTGGCAGGGGATCGATATGGCATCTGGGGTACTTGCTTTCATTGAAGATAGCTTTCCCACCCATGAAAATCGTGTTACTCTCAGGATCTATGAAACAGTATCCTTTGACCCCTGGTTTTGATCTGAGATAAATCATCAATCAAGATCTGGACTCCAGGGAATTTCTATGTTTTTCTTTTGGGATATACACATATGCCTGACATCCGAAGACTCTGACATTTGACATGTCGGGGATCTCATTGTTGACCCTGAAATGGGGTGTTTCCCATTCGAGTCGACGCATAGGGGTTTTGTTGTACAGGAATGCTGCATGTTCCAAGCAGAATTCCCACCACATAGATGGTAAACATGCGTCGAAGCGCAAGGCCTGAGATTTCTCCCATAGAGTTCGATTGATCCTTTCTGCTCTACCATTCTGCTGATGCTGATATGGGAGCATAATATCAATTAGAATTCCTTGATCAGCAAGCACATCTTTGTATTCGTTGAATTCTCCACCTCCATCAACTCGCCATTTTTTAGGAGTGGCGGCGAACTGATTCTGGATCATCACAAGAAATTGTCTTAGCGCCGTAATGGCATCCGACTTCTTTCTAAGCAAGACGACCCAGACATGGGATGAAAAATCGTCCAAAAACGTGAGGAAATTGGGTGAAAACTGGATTTTGTTCAGCCCTTTGGAGATGTTGATTTCTCCACGAGTCCCGTCTGCTTTGTAACCATGGTTAAGAAAGATGCCTAGGGACAATAGGTGTGTGTCCATGTTGGGGATGTAGAATACCGGTCTGAGAAGGTGGGTTTTAACTTCCCCATTTAGGGTGTGCCGTACTGGAACGGCCCCAACTCCGAGTATTTGATGGTTCGTCAAAACCTTCTCTCAAACCTTATCAATTGCAGAACGCTAATAATACCTCTCAACAGACGTATAATATATTAGCCAGTACCAGTACAGTTTGTGTAGATCACTTCAGCAGTGATTTACACAAAAAATATATAAAACATTTTGCCTCCTGTACACATTGTAAGGAAAAAGAACACGCACAATGGATATTAGATTCCGGTGCTTCTTTACACTTTACGCATGAGTTCAAAGACTTTGCATACTATAGACCTCTCACGGTCAAGCGATTCATCCAAACTGCTGCTAAAGGAAAGAAACTGGAAGTTCAATCTCGTCCACAAACTCGTCTGGCCCCATTCACTCTTGGTCAATGTCCATCATCCTCAGCGATTGGTCTATCGGCGGAGTAACTCGACGCTGTTTAGCCGGTCTTTCGTCGATTTCTGGAATGATGGTATCCAGGATACAAAGGTTTGACCCAGAGGGTCTGGCACCGATTTCTCAAGCAAGTTTTCTTACCTTCTCATTCTTTTTCCACACTGACGGCTTTCCGGAAGGAAGCCCAGTGTACTGAGAAGGAGGCGGGTTCATGCGTTGCAGGAGTGACTGCATTCTTTCCGACTCAGGCTGCGTGGTACTCGAAGTTTTCCCGCGGCCTGTTACAGTGGTAAAGGCAGGTGCATGACGAGGAGGGAGAGGACAAGGGGCAGATCGACAAGGGAGTTGTTCGATGGCTGGTGCAATAAACTCAATCATTTCCTCGGCGTGGTCGGACTCGTTGTCCGCGTTGTTGGCACGCTTTTTCTGGTTGCGCCAGCGTCCCTTTCCCTTCTTCTTTTCAGAAGCGGTACTTGGGTCGGTCGAGTTAGGCTGCTCATCAGCATTGTTCTGCGAGGTACTTGGCATTGTCTGCTTTTCCCATTTGGGGTCTTGCCCCTTTCGCTTAGTCCCGGAGATTTTCTGGGCCTGCTCATTGGACGCCCGAGTAGACCCTATCACATACTTGCGCCTGTACTCTGAAACGATGCTGTCGGTGACGGCCTGCCATGTGAAGTCGTCGGCATCGTAGACCTGAAAGAGGGCGGTGGAGAGAGATGACCAAGCGTCAGGAATGGCACTTGCCAAGATGCCTGCATCAGATCAGGCACAACAAATTTTGAGTCACTAAGGCGAGCGAAGAGTGATCCAAGGCGCTCAATTTCTGGCACAGGGTCCTGACCAGACAGTTTGAAAGAGGCTGCGGCTTTGAAATTGCCAAATATGGTGGTGGGGGAGACCTTTGAATATGCATCCTTCAATGATGTCCAGGCTTCTTTTGAGGACTTGGCGTCCTTGATGTGCCTCCTGATTGCCTTGGAGACTTTGAGGCGGATGGAACCCAGAGCCATGTTGTCGTCCCTGATCCAGACCTTTCTTTCTTTGTGGAAGCTAGGTTGGTCGACGGTGGTGGTGATCACTGGAGGTTGGGTTGCAGATGTAGAGGTGGCAGAGGCAGGGGTGGAGACCATGACCGTAAAGTCGGCGATGTCAGGGCGCTCAATGTTGCCAGATACGATGCGCCAGACTCCTTGATGGAGGAGATAGGATTTCATTTTCTCGGCCCAACTCTGGTAGTCGATGCCGTCAAAGATGGTGATGGAGTCGAGGGCAGAGCGAGAGGTAGACATTTTTAATGAGTCTAAAAGGAGTTTTCCCAATCAGTGATGTTCTTGATTTTAGAGAAAACAAATAAATGATTCCTCATAACATATTCCCTTCAGGAATAGCGGTTGTGGGAAAAACCCTTTTTGCCAGAAGTGTATGAGGTACGATCAACGTTTCCACATGATGTGTACTAAGTCAATCCCCTTAGAGACGCTTCATGACAGGTACTTGTTGTAATGACGTTCCCAGGTTCATATGTGAAGAAGTATGACTCAGAACCTAGATCTTGCGATCGGTTCTCCTGTCAACCAGGGTAGAGTGGGCAGGTACTTGCTGTTGCCAGCGTTCCCAAGTCCCTCTGCTATCCGGGGCCCATAACCTGTTGAAGTTCCACCTGGGCGCTAGCCACAGGTGCACTGAGCAACACAGCTACAGTGTGGAAGTACTCTACTTAACCGTTCTAGCCACTTACATGGTTTGGGAGGGTGAGGCTGGTGAGAGCGGTTGAGGCTGATGAGAGTGATGGAGCTGGTTAAGAGTCAAGAGACAACTTGTTGATATTGACAGTTTCCTGGTCTTATATACTGTACTACTGTTTGTACCAACCAAATAAGTATGTAATTGAAGATATGTAAATGGTCACGTGATGTAATGTAATCTAATCTAATGTACATGATGGAAAAGTTTCAACACCCTTGGATCTGTCAGCCCTGTGGAAGGTAATCCCGCTGGTAACTGGTCAGAAGAACCAATTGATGTCGACACTCTTCCTGATATCGACCAGCTTGTTTCTGTGGGGCCTCTAGCTCCCACTCAGACCGTCTACTGCAGCGACACCCCCTTCAGTGGGTGAGCCAAAGCAACGAGGCATTCTTCCATCATGCTCCCCGCTAACGCTGGACGTGTGACATTCGAGAAACCCCCGGATTACATAACCAATGATCTGGTGAACAATCTCGTCTCTTGCGAGCTACAGATTAACATGGCAGGTGAAAGTGAGGACAACCTCGTTGCAATGTGCTCTGCTCTCAAAACTGTCGGCGAGGCTATCGACTTCGGTCTGGCCTCTGGTGGCACCCTCACTCGGCTCAACACGGCCACCCTCTCCGCTGCCATCATCTCATTGGCACAGCGGGTCATCATTCGAGGCATCACATGAGACGCCATCGCTTCCGATGGAGTCCTCAGAGATGAGTTCTTCATGCTTTTTGCTCTCATGGGCGACAAACTTGGCTTTAGCCTTAACAGCGACGGCAATCTCATTCACAAGGACTATGTCCCACCCCCTCCGCCCCCGACACCCGCCTCCCAGGGCAAAGGTAAGTCTAAGGCCCCTCTTCCTCCCAGCCCCCCCACCACCTCACAGGCGGCGGACGCCTCCATGTCGGACTCCTGGCGAGTCCACAAATCCCCTGCCCCTCCCAAAGCTTCTAGCTCTGGTAAGGCCCCGATCCCACGCAGCGCCAAGGGTTTACCCTTGGCGCCCGCCCCAGCAGCCCAGCCTTCCAGGAGTTTACCCTCTGGAACGGTCAAGCGAGCCCCCAGGATCAACGACACGTTGGCATTCCCGCCCTTACCGCCCAAGGGCTCTGCTTACAACAGAACCCCTAGGCCTTCTTATGCCAACAAAGCCAAGAGTGGAGCACACACCGCGCCTACGGGCAAAGCGCCTGCAGAAACTGGAGGCGATGTTCCTAACCCAAAGACTCCTGCGGCTCCTAAGCCCAGAGTGTCCTCGACCACCAAGGGCGCCAACAGGCGCTTTGTCATGATATCGAGCTCCGAGTGGGCTCTTTTCAAGAAACGTGACGAGGTTCACAAGGCGGTGCTCAAAGCCCTTGCGAGACTCAACTCACCTCTTTCCCTTGAGGCGGCTGATCTGTGCCCCGAGGGATTGAGAACGAAAACCATCAGTTCTACTGGTCAGGTTGTCCCCACCGAGGTTGAACTCACTAACATTGGCAAGTTCGTTGAGCGTTTGCTTGAAACCAATGATGCGGAAATCAACAGTTACCTTCCGACATCTAAATCCTTCCTGAAGTTGACCGGCGTGCCCCGCGTCCTCAATGATGAACCCATTTTGTCTGAAGCCATTGGCAAAATCATCACGAAACATTGCTTCGCAGTCATGAGGAAACGAGTTGCCCTCACGTCTGCTGCTTGGATCGTCACCTACTCCAAAACTGCGGATACGTGTACAGTCTACTTCGACATCCAGGACTCCCAGAGTGGGGCTGCCCTGAACACCCTTATCAAAACCAAAGTTTGCTGGAATGTTGAAGCGAACTTCAGGCCTTCCCCCATCAGACAGGCGGACAAATGCATTGGCATCCCCCTCTGTAAAAACTGCTTCCAGTGGGGGCACCAGATCCGCGACAACAGTACTGGATGCCCCTCTAGACCCCAACTCTGCTCTGCATGTGGTGGCCCCCATCACATCGACAATCACAGGCATCACACCCCCTGTTGCAAGGGTGCGCCCAAGGCCAATCCCCCATCGCCCCCACCCCTGCTGGACCAGCCATGCGACCATGCTCCTAGATGTCGCAACTGCGGTGAAGACCACCACTCCGACTCTACTATTTGCAAGTTCTGGAAGAACCGCTTCGACCCCTCTTTCCATTGCAAGGCCTATGACAAGGCTGCCACAAAAGACACATCTCGCAAAGCAGCCAAGGCTGCCCGCCCCACCACCACGATGGCGGCCAAGGTGTAAACCTTGTCCCTACCGATTGTAATCGCTTTGAGGTTCTGGATGGTATGGAGGACATCGTGCCTACAGGACCTGAACCAGAACCCACACAAACTGCCACAACTAGTGGGACCAGCCCCTCTGATGGCGTTGTTAATGGTTGATACAACCGCAGCGCCTGACATGGACGAGCTGGTCTCCCTTAAGTTACGTACCCATAATGTTCAGCGAACTAATGCTATCATTGAATCTTTCCTTGCTAGACACAGTGAAGATATCGATATCTATTTTGTACAAGAGCCTGTCAAGTATCTTGCCCGTCACACCATCTCCACCTCTTCCAAGGATGGAACCCCCATTTACTCTTATCCTCAACACCCATCTTGGATATGCTCTGACGCTTCCACAACTGATTCTTTGGCCGGCACGATAGCTTATTTCAACAATAACATTTCGCATCTCTACCCAGTACTTCATCAAGAATTCAATGCCCCTTTCGACATCCAAATCCTATCCTTATGGCCCACCAAATCTTGGCAGGTCTTCCTCATCAACATGTACTCTGATGCTTCAGGGTTGGCCATCAAATGGCTCACCCAAAATGCTCACACGCTTCCCTCCCCCGTCATCTTCCTTGGTGGCGACTTCAACTGCCTGTCCACTCTCTGGGATGCTGCAGTCCCCTATGTCTCGAGTCTCTCCACCGACCTCATGCATGTCGCTTCTTCCCTTGACCTTACGCTCAGCGGAACGAATACTGACCCTCCCACATGGATTCTGGACAATCCTCTTCACCAGCCCTCCACGCTCGACCTCGTCTTCCTCCCGGCCTCCAGGCCTAGAAAATGCGAACACTTTCTGTGTCCCTTCGAACACGACACTTCCAACCACGTCCCCTGACCGTCTACCTGCCTTCAACTCTGTACCAGCCATTGGTCCGGCAGATTGTCCCCTTGAAAACCTATGAAGCCTATGTCGCAGGCCTCTTAGTTGCCTTTAGCTTGGTTCCCGACTCCTATGCCTTGGCCCAGGATGTTGAGTCTGCAGCTGTGAACCTCCAAATAGCCCTCTCCGAAAATTGGGACACCCACTCTCGCCCAGTCAAGGGTGCAGGCTCGCACTCCCATTCGTGGTGGAGCGAAACCTGTGACCTGGCCAGGCAAGTATATCTCAACACCAAATCCCCCGTTGACTACAGGAATCTTTGGTTGGCCATCCGCAAGGCTAAACACGACTTCTTTGAGGAGAAGATCGAAACCATCGCCCTCTCCCAAAAAAAACCCCTGGTCCCTTATGGACTGGCACAAGCCCCGTCGCTCAGACCCCCTTGCAAATTTGAAGGGGGCCAATGGTGACTGTCACGTAGCGTTTTTCTCAACATTGTTACGGACTCTACGGTATGAGGACGTCATAACTTTTACTTATCGGCCCGACTCGGCGCCCTCTTATAAACTTACTATGTCTAATGTCTACTTTTGCAACCTTCGATTCCCAGTCTGACTCAGGACATTACTTTGTCATCCCCTTTAGTATACTTCGCTCCCGCACTGACTCGCCTTCTGCAGTCGGCTTACTCACTGTACATAGCCTTCTGCAGTCGCCTTACTCATGCCCACTGCCTTCCGCAGTACTAACTCATCCGCTACCGCCTATAGTCAGTACCTATATAAACCTCTTGTACTGTAGTAGATTCCTTAGATTTAGCAATCACTTTGCTCTTCGCCTTTCCACTTCCTGCATACTCTGCCCGAACCTTGGAACGGTTTGTTAAGCATAACAAGTTGCTAAATCTCGTTAGGTTCGCCCAGAGCAAAGAGAGCAACTACCAGACGAGTCAAGATGTCGCGCTTCTTTGAAGACTTCACCAGTAACCCATTCAGCATGCCAGAAGCCCGACAGGAGGAGCTAAGTCCTCGAGACAGTATCGATTTTACACTCATCCAGCAGTACATTGAATCGGAGATCCGTCGCATCCTACAGCAGGTGCTTGACGAAGAACTAGACAACGACGAGCATCGCCCCCACGGCGAGATAGCAGAGAGCATCCATCTTGCTTGGCAACACCAGATTGCGCATTACAATGCCCGACAGAACGAACTCGAAAGCTTTCACGTTCAAGAAGGACCTCAGACAGGTCAGATCACAGAGATCAGAGAGTTTATCGGTGTCCAGACAACCATTATCAGAAGATTGATTAGGACGCTCACATCGAGACGTCCCAGAGCCACATCATCACGTCTTACTCGAAGCAGCAGATCTACGCCCACTTCACCACCGAAGAACAACAGACCAAGTACAACCACTGGGCACGAAACGAGAGACTTGACCCCTTCTCGAGACCAACAGATGTGCAGGAACAGAGATTCCTTAGAGATTTACAGAGGAAATACTCTGAACGTTTTGCCACCGATTCCGCCGATGAGTCCCCTGACGAATTTACTTTTGACTCCGTGCAGTCAGATATCGAACAGATGCCTAGAACAGGGACTCATTTTCAATCCTTACCTGTATCCCGAACCCCATCTTCATCCCAACAACCCGACTCCTCTTCTCCTCCGCAGACTCTAAACATGGCAGAAGCTCCAGCTGTACAAACAATGGATACATCCAAGATCATCAAGGATCCTGGGATGTTCAAGGACAGATACACCTTTGACGAGTGGTGGAAAGCCACCAAACTATACATCAGGTTCCAAAAGAGCCTCACAGACGATCAGAAGATTCTTGCGGTACTATCCCGCATGATGGAAGGGTCCGGCAGACACTGGGCCAGTAACAAGTTAGATGCTCTTGCCATTGACAATGAGAACATCACCTGGCTAGGTTTTTCCGATGACATCGCCACACGATTCTCCATTGCCAACAAGTCGGTCGCTGCCAAAGCGAGACTCGAAGTCCTGAAACAAGAGAAACGCACTGTTGATGAATTCTTGGATGAATTTGAAGAACTCTTGAAACTGTCAAACCTTGGCGAAGAAACTGGGAAATACATCCTAGAGAAGAACGTCAACCGCAGAATCTCTGAACAAGTGGCCAGCGATGGCAAGACGTACACCGATTACGCAAAGGAGATCTGAAACAAGGGACGACAGATGGAAGGACATGCACTGGTCATCCGAGGTGGCGGCGACATGCGCACCGGATCGGGTACCACTTATGGTGGTCAGGGCAAGGCCATGGAGATCGACAAAGCAGGAGTAGCCCGTTGCTACAACTGTCAACACTTCGGTCATCTGGCTAAAGACTGTAGCGCTCCAAAGAAGAAAGATGGTCGCAAGTGTTTTAACTGTGACCAAGAAGGCCATATCGCGCGCAACTGCCACAAGCCGAAGAAGAACTCCGGAAGGGTTAGGAAGGTGTCCGAGGAAGATGCCGAGAATGATGAAACCACAATCTTAGAAGCCGACAAGAAGGATTTTCCCAAAGGGTCCGATTAAACGACGCTAAGTCGCGACCCTTATCTATTAAACGGACTTGCTTGCCTTGTATGACTGCAGACAATAGAACCTATGTCATCCCTGCCAAGCGAGCCGCTGCGTCAACTAAGATTGTGAAGGGAGATAACCCTCCGAAAAGATGAGAAATCAGGCTGTTAGCTCAGCTCAAAACATGACAAGGACCAAAGGTTATCCGACCTGAGGTTGACAGCGGATGTGAACGCACATGCATCCATCCCAGAATAGTACACGAACAGAACCTCCCCACGCGAGGAATACCACCCATAGCAATTCTAAATGCGGATGGATCACCAAATCGACAACAGAAAGCAAGCCAACTTGCCGAAGTCAAACTGGATTTGGGAGCACATCAGGAAACCATGGAAGCAATGGTACTGGACATTGGGAGAACAGACATGCTCTTGGGACATGACTGGTTGGTGCACCACAACCCCACAATCAATTGGACAACCGGCGCGGTAACATTTAACCGGTGCCCAACAACATGTCGAACCAAACACTCGGATTTCAGGATTAACCTTAATGGTCGCAAACACCGAGTTGAGGTGCGCGACAAAGATGCACCCAAAAAGTCAGATCAGAAATGGAAGCCTGGAGACCCTATCTTGGAAGCTGTCACTCCCACACCACCTCCCACAACCAAACGACCCTCATATGTTGAACGATTTGCTCATCTTTTCGAGAAAGAAAACTTTGATAAGATCCCAAAGGAGAGGGAATGGGACCATGGTATCGAACTTACACCGGACGCACCAAAGGAACTAGGGGGAAATACATATCCTATGACACAAAAGGAACAAGAGGAATTGGACGCATTCATTGACGAGGGTCTAGCAACAGGAAAGATCTGTCCATCCAAATCCCCTTATGCCTCCCCTTGCTTCTTCATCAACAAGAAGGATGGCTCCAAACGATTGGTACAAGATTACCGCATGGTCAATAAATTCACAGTCAAAGACAAGTTCCCACTCCCACGAATATCCGATCTCTTGGACGTACTGAAAGATGCGGTCTACTTCAATAAAATGGACATCATGTGGGGTTATAACAATGTCTGGATTAAGGAGGGCGATGAATGGAAAGCTGCCTTCCTCACCAGTCGAGGATTGTTCGAACCATTGGTCATGTTTTTCGGTCTTTGCAACTCCCCGGGAATGTTCTCTCGAATGATGGCTAGTCTATTCCGGGACCAGATCCGCCGACGTATCTGCGTGATCTACATGGATGACATCGTGGTTATCGGCAAAACCAAGGAAGAACTCGCGCGAAACACTGAAGAAATCCTACAGATCCTATCGGACAATGATTTGTTCCTAAAGGAGAAGAAGTGTTTATGGGAAGTAACGAAATGTCCTATATTGGGATATGTGGTTGGTGAGGGACGTGTTGAGATGGAAACTGAGAAGGTGGATACAATTCGAAACTGGCGAGCACCCACATCAAAAAAAGAAGTTCAGAAGTTCCTTGGATTTGCTAACTTCTATCGACGTTTTATTGAAGGGTACTCAAACATCGCAAAACCTCTCACTGCGCTCACAGGCGGTACGGCATTTACTTGGGGACCAACAGAGCAGCAAGCTTTTGAAGGTCTCATACGGGCAATTACATCGGCACCAGTCTTGGCATTACCGAAACCAGAGGGACAGTTCAGGGTTGAAACCGATGCATCGGGCTATGCAATTGGAGCAGTACTCTCTCAGAAGCAAGACGACAAATGGCACCCCATCGCGTTCTTGTCACGGACCATGTCCGCGGCCGAACAGAATTACGAGATATACGACAAGGAACTCCTGGCAGTTGTGGAAGCATTGAAAGATTGGAGACACTATCTGCTTGAAGCCAGGGAACGTTTCGAGATCTTGACTGATCACAAGAACCTGGAATATTTCCGTCATCCTCAGGACCTGAATCAACGACAGCGACGCTGGAAAATGAAGTTACAAGACTATGACTTCGAATTACGGCATGTGCCTGGCAAGACCAATGCGAAAGTGGACATCCTGTCATGCTTACCCTGGTATGAAGCAGAACTCGAACCACAGGACAGTGACCAAATGCTCAAGGAGGGACTATTCTTGAAACGGTTGGAATCAGAAGATGTGGTACAAATGGAGATGTTCATGGAGGAACAATTCTTTGAAGGGGGTGAAACATCTGATTCCATCAAAATTGGAAACATCACGACCATTGAAAATCCGTGGATTGCACGCATCAAGGGTTCAAACCACATAGTAGTGCAGGGCCTAAAAAAGAATCCTCATTGGTATCAGCAGGAGAATGGGATCACCTATGCAGGAGAACGAGTCTATGTCCCGCCAGATCCACAATTACGACAAGAATTGATGTTCGAGTCACACGATGCACCAGTGGCTGGACATCCAGGACAGTACCGGACACATGAACTCCTCACTCGCACCTACTGGTGGCCTACCATACTGCATGATGTGAAGAAGTACGTGAAGGGTTGCGACACTTGTCAACACAACAAGATTAACCGACAAAAGCGACATGCTCCGCTACATCCCCATGCAGCACCAAGTCACCCATGGGAAGACATAGGGATCGATGTTGTGGGACCAATACCAGAATCTGATGGAAAAAACGCAATTCTGGTCATCACGGATAGACATTCAAAGATGCTTCACCTCATTCCGACAACCGTGGAACTATCAGCTGAAGGATTAGCCAAGATCTATCGGGATCAGATATGGAAGCTTCATGGGATCCCCAAGAAGATCATCAGCGATAGGGGACCACAGTTCGCTGCGAAGTTCATGGAGATACTCTGCCACATGGTAGGGATCAAGAGGAACCTGTCCACCACATACCACCCACAGACTGATGGACAGGCCGAGCGATCGCATCAGGAAACAGAAGCATTCTTACGAAACTTTGTCAACCATCTACAGGATGATTGGGCTGAATGGATCGCAATCACAGAGTTCCAGTACAATGACAAAGAACATCAGGCAACGAAGCACACCCCATTCTACCTCAACTATGGTTTACATCTGTGGAAGGGAGAGCTCGTGTTAGAAGATACTAATCCGGCGGCCAACAACTTCTTGAAAAAACTTAAACAGGCACGAGAAGAAGCCAATGCCGCACTGAAACAAGCACAGGATCAGATGAAGAAGACAGTTGACACACGGCGAAGTCCGTCTCGGGACTACCGCATCGGAGACAAGGTGTGGCTGGAAGGGACTAACATCAGGACCGATCGCCCCTCAAAGAAACTTGATGCACTCCGACATGGACCATTCAAAGTCCTAGAGAAGAAAGGAGCTAGCGCGTACCTTCTTGATCTTCCAAAGACTTGGAAGATGATTCACCCTGTGTTCAACGAGACCCTGTTGTCACCATATGAAACTCCGAAGTACGCCATCCAGAAAAGGAAACCAGGCCCTGATCCGATCATCATTGAAGGACGAGAAGAGTACCATGTGTCTACGATCCTAGACTCTCGAAAGTTCCGTGGGAAGATCCAGTATCTCGTCCAGTGGGAAGGATATGGCCCAGAAGAGAACACATGGGAACCTCGAGCTAATGTTCAGAACGCTCAAGATTTGATCCGTGATTTCCATCGGCAGAACCCATCTCGCCCATGATAAAAGACAGCCCTCGGAATCCATGACAAGTATCGACCTCATCAGTCAACCACACACCGAGTTCCCCGCTCTAGTCCTTTTCCCTGCCCAATATAGCCTCCCCCTTTTTCTTCTATCTCTCAACCATCCTCACTGCCATGTCCAACACCACCGCTACCTCCACCTCCACCACCGACATCAACCCCGCCATCGCCGCCCTTATGAATGAAGCGCTCTCCATGAGAGACCAAATCCACGCCCTCGAAACTTTCCTCGCCGACCTCCTTCATCGCCAGATGCATATCCGGCTTCACTCGCTGTCCAATCTCCCCATCGCCCCGACTCCCGAGGAAAAACAAATTCTCGGAAATTACACCAGCACCCTCATGATCGAGAATCGATGTATTCAACTGGCTATCAAAGGCCTCGAACTCGCCGTAGCCATCAACGAGGAGTTGATATATGATTGGAGCCTCAAGGAGAGTCCGAACTGGTCCGATCCCGGCAACAACAAGGGATGGGGACAGTGACTCTGTGAGGACACAGAGCTTGGAGAGGGGAACATGTTACGGACTCTATGGTATGAGGACCACATCATAACTTTTACTTATCGGCCCGACTCGGTGCCCTCTTACGAACTTACTATGTCTAATATCTACTTTCGCAACCTTCGGTTCCCAGTCTGACTCATTACATTACTTTGTCATCCCCTTTAGTATACTTCGCTCCCGCGCTGACTCGCCTTCCGCAGTCAGCTTACTCACTGTACATAGCCTTCCGCAGTCGCCTTACTCATGCGCACTGCCTTCCGCAGTACTGACTCATCCGCTACCGCCTATAGTCAGTACCTATATAAACCTCTTGTACTGTAGTAGATTCCTTAGATTTAGCAATCACTTTGCTCTTCGCCTTTCCACTTCCTGCATACTCTGCCCGAACCTTGGAACGGTTTGTTAAGCATAACAAACATCGGAAAACGTCGGATGAGTCGGAGCGGAGTAGCGGAGGAGCGGATGCGATAAGTGCGACGTTGGCAGAAAGGACCTGGCTTCAACTTGTGCGTTGCGCCCCACTCTTTGACGTGGTCCTCGATTTTGGATTGGTGGATGTCAGATGAGCGGATGAGCGGATGAGCGGAGGTGACGGAGAGAATGCTCAAAAGCAAGTAGAGACGGATGTGAATGAGGTGTAATGTATGATATTTGAACTGAGGTTCTACGACAGGTTTGTACACTATTTATAGTAGACTAGAATGATCAGCATTACTATAAGTGATGTGCAGATATCGGAGTTGACCATCGGAACATTCGGAGTACGGAGAGTAGCAAATGAAAAGTGAACAACATATGTCTACTTGTAAGTATGGTTGAGATGTTACATAGTAGAAGTATAATCAAATATAAATAGAATGTTGTTGGAGCGGATGTCGGAGCGGATGAATTGTCGGAGTCGTTGGATAAGTCAGATGTGAATCGTATGGTTATGACAGTATTTCCCTCTTAGGGCTGAACCCTGAGGCCCAGATGAGATAATCCACATGACCATTGGTTGAAAAGCTTTGTGTGTGATTTTTCTCTCTTGTCACCCAACCACAACATCTATCCCGTCACCTATCCGCTATGTCCGCTGAGAACTCGCCCCTCGCCACTCTTCGTGCTGAAAGGGAGCACCAGAAGAAGGTCACCGAAGAGTTGGAGAGGAAGCTGCAGGAGGCAGAGGAGCGCGCAGAGGCGAAAAGGGCGGCGAAAGAGCAGAGACGAGCAGAGAGGAAGGCAGAGAAAGCGAAGGCAAAGGAACCGGTTGCAGGTGTGGATGCGGATGCGGATGTGGCGAATGCGGAGGCGAAGAAGGTCCGGCTGCAGGGGATATGCCTGTGAGTTACGAGCAGGGGAAGGAGGATTGCACCTCCTGCTTGAAAGCAGGGGACATGTGTTTTTGGCCATCGGAGTGAGTCTTTTCTATTTCTTTATACGCTTTGTTATTAACTTGTTCTTTAGGAATGACAACGCTTTGTTGTGCTGGTGGTGCCAGCATTTAAAACGAAGCTGCAGAACGGGAGCGGAAGCGGAGTCGGAGGTGAAGCAGAGGATGACCAAGGTGGTGAGGGTCGGAAAGGCTAAGGTGGCATTCAAGCTCGGATGCGGGTAACCAAGAAAACTCTTCACTGGTGTCTTCATAACCTAACCAGCGGACAAGGTAAAGGAGTTTGCATCGTCGTCTTTTATCGATCTTTGAGTCAATGATTTCTGAAATTTCGTATTCGGTTTCTCCTTCGATCTCGAGCAGAGGCGGAGGAGATTGTATCCGATTTGGAATCTCGTTAGGAGTTGCTGGTTCGAGCATGGATATGTGGAAGACGGGGTGTATAGCACACATAGTGTCGGGTAGATGTAGTGTAAAGGAGTGCGTGCCGGGTCGGGCTATGATTTCAAATGGGCCAGCATATTTGTCGGATAACTTTTGGGTGGGTTGTGTGGTGCGGAAGAACTTGGCTTTAACAAAGACTTCTTGTCCGACACGGAGTGGAGGAGGCGGAGAACGTCAGACGTCCGCAGGGCCTTGATAACGTTGTTGTGCCTCTGCGACAGCAGTCTTTAGTTCTTGATGTAATTCATCTAAGTTGACGATGTATTGTCAAGCTTTATCGGATGTTAGATCACGTTCCGGATGGAGTGTAATGTCGGGATGATAACCTTTGTTGGCGAAGAATGGTGATACACCTGTAGTGGCACTCGGAGTGTTGTTGTAAGTGAACTCTGCAAGCGGAAGCAAAGCGGACCAGTTGTCTTGCTGGTAGTTGCAGAAGATGCGGAGGTATTGTTCGAGTGTTTGGTTGGTGCGTTTGGTTTGACCGTCGCCTTCAGGGTGATATCCAGAAGTGAAGTGAAGTCTCATGTCAAGGGCTTTTGCAAGAGGGTGGAAAAAGTGGGAGATGAATTCAGGTCCGCGATCAGATGTGACATTTTGCGGAACTCCATGCTTGGAAAAGACGTGAAGCACGAAAAGGTTTGCTAGGTCTTCGGATGTGCAATTAATGGTGGTAGGAATGAAGATGCCTTGTTTAGTGAGGCAGTCTACAATGACCAAAATCGCATCGGAGCCAGCGGATGTCGGAAGGGGTTCAATGAAGTCCATGGAAATAGAATGCCAGGGACGTTCAGGAATAGGGAGTTGTTTAAGCAGACCGTAGGGTTTATGATGTTGGGGTTTGGCACACATACAAGTGGTACATGACTTGCAATACTTTTTGATGAAGTCATGCATTCCAGGCCAAGTGTATTCTCGTTGGATAAGACTAATAGTCTTATTCTGACCAGGGTGTCCAGCGAGGATATGGTCGTGCTTATTGCGGAGGATGCGGAGACGGAGGTCGGATGAGTTGGGAACATAGATACGTCCATTGTGGAGTAGATAACCTGCTTCATTCATGATCCAGCATGGATTAGGATTGTCGAGGAAAGAGGTGTAAATGGGATCAGTCGGAAGAGCGGAGAGGATGTTGGAGCAGAGCTGATCCATATCCATGATGATTGTGGCACGGAGGATGGGTGTATATAACTCTGTTGCGCAAAGTGAAGTGGTGAGCTGTTCTTGTGTGAAGATGGGTTTGAAGTTGCTTGGATTGACGGACGAATAGTCGCTATTTCCCTCTTTAGGGTAGATGTCCCATCATCTACTTAAAAGATCGGGCTTCGTACCTAAACGGCCAGGGCGGAAGCGGATGATGAGATTGAACTGGCAGAGGTATTTGGACCAACAAGCTTGTCGACGTGATAAAATCTTGGTAGTAGAAAAGTACTCAAGATTTTTGTGGTCCATTACAACATCAATCGGAGCAGCGGAGCCTTCAAAGTAGTGACGCCAAACCTTGAATGCATCATGGATCGCTAATAGTTCTTTGTCGTGGGTGTCATAGTTTAACTCAGGAGGTGTAAAGGTGCGGGAGTGGAAAGCGACCGGATGGATTTCATTGTCGGAGATGCGGATGGAGAGGATCACACCCAAAGCATAGTCGGAGGCATCAGTTTCGACAATAATAGGGCTGTCGGGAATCCAATGCATAAGAACAGGTGCCGTGGTAAAGGCTTTCTTCAAGGTGTTGAAAGATTCAAGAGCGGAGTCGGAGAAGTGCCATTGTGTGTTTTTGCGGGTGAGTCGAGTGAGTGGAACAGTGATTTCGGAGTAGTAAGGAATGAATTGTCGATATGAGCGGAAGCGGATATCGGTCCTTCTTTGAGATTTTGTTAAGACCACGGAAATCAATGCAAAGATGAAGAGAGCCATCCTTTTTACGAATGAAAAGGACAGGAGCACCGTGCGGAGAGGAAGAGGGTCGGATGAATCCAATGGTGAGGTGTTCGTCAATGAATTCACGGAGGGCATTGAGTTCGGTTTGTGAAAGGGAGTAGATCAGACCAAACAGAGGAGCGGAGCCCTCTTCAAGTTTGATCTTGAGGTCGTAGGGACGGTGTGGTGGAAGAGTGTCTGCTTTTCCTTTACTGAAGATGTCAGCATAGTCGTGGTATTCCTCGGGTACGTTTGTCAAGTCGGGGGTGTCGGAAGCGGATGCGGAGTGAGCGGAAACGGAGGGAGTCGAAAGGTGAAGTTGAAAGGATTGTGTACCAGGCAATTTGCATGCCCTCATAAATGCGGCTGCGTTAATGAGTGAAATCTGCGGAGGTACAATCGGAGGTTCCAGAGGAGGAAGCGTAGCTGTCCTACCTTGGGAGGAGGTCGATGTCGATGTTGGAAACGGCTCTTTTTGCATCTGTGGACGGAAAGTGATACTGCCCAATACCCAGTCAATCATAGGATTGTGGCAGGTGAGCCAGTTGTATCCAAGAACCACAGAAGAAGCAGAGTCGAGCGGAGTAACATAAAAATCCTGTTCAAAAGATTCACCTGAAGGAAAACATATAGGTATTGTTACAACTTGAGTGATAAACGCATTAGAAGAACCATCAAAAAGCTTTAGTTCTAAAGGCAGAATAGCAGAGGTCGGAAGATCATAAGCGGAGGAAAAGTTATTGTCAATAAAACAGTGGGTAGATCCTGAATCAATAAGTGCTGGGACAGGATCTGAAGAGAAAAAAGATGATGAGATGTTGATATGTAAAGAGTTTGGATCGGAGAGAGTGGACACGTTAAGTGGGATGGGAGCGGAGGCATGGAGAGAGTCAATGCAGTCCTCAGACCATGCTTCATGAGGACCACTGCCTATTTTTTTGACTCAATCTCCTTACCTTTTTCCTTGGCTTGTGTGCCAACTTGGGCGGCTTTCCCTTTAGCCTTGGAAGCGGAGGAGGTGGACTTGGGACAGTCCTTGACAGCGTGTCCGACGCTACCACAGAATAAGCAAAGGTTATTATTGAAATGATGTTTGCGTTCTTGATACGTCAGTTTGCCGTCTTTGCCTAATTTACTGGAGAGGTCGGGTTTCAGAGTGGATGTGGAAGCGGAAGCGGTAGCGGGAGCAGAGGGTTTGGTTGATGATGTTTGTGCAGTGGATTGGTTCGGAGCAGATTGTTTCTTGTCGGACTTGGGAGTGGGTTTATTGGTTCTGGATTTCTCTTGTTGACATTCCCAGTAGCGAGCATCAATAGTATGAGCCGCAGATCATAGGTCTGGTAAAGACTTGATCTTGGGTTGTTGGGAGAGGATGTCCTTGATCCAATCCGGAAGTCCGACGTAGTAGCGGTGTCGGAGGGAGTTTTCATCCCAGTCAGTCTTGGTAGCAAGATGTTGGAATTCAACATTGTACTTCAATATCTTTTGATTTTCCTTCATCCATAGATTGTCCAACTGTTCTTCGGCTTCGCCCTGAGGGTCAATGGTACCAAACTCGGAGCGGAGAAGTCAGACAAACTCGGGGAAAGAACCCTGCCAATTGGGTTCATCATCATCAAGAATGAAGGGTTCAAAAAATTCAAGTGCTGTGCCTCGGAAGTAAGACATGGCAAAGTTGACTTTGGAATGTTCTGAGTTGAAGTTGTCATTGTCGGAGAAGTAAAGTTTGCATTGTAAAATGAATGCGGAGAGTTTGCGTGGATCGGATCCGTCGAAGGTATCCGGTTCGTTGGCATACAACTTTTTCTTCTTTGTGTCACAACATTTCAACTCTTTGGTCATGAGCAGAATGGCTTCAGCTAGATTGGGTTCCTGATCTGGATTGGAATCGGAGTCATCCAAATCTCCATGTACACTACCGTCAGAAGGAGGAGGAGATCCTCCTGGAGGCCTGCCGAATAAGCCAGAATTTAGAGGTGCGGAGGGTTCCGTTGGTGGGTTTAGTGGAGGACTGGCAGGAAGTGGTGGGAGCTGAAAGTCGGAAGAAGGCGGAGGAACGGATGGTCCAGGGGTAGGAGCAGATGATGATGCTGTGGCTCCTCGAGGGGTAATGGTTACATTGCGTGTTCCTCAAAGAAAAGCAGAGCGTGGTGTGGATGATGAACGTTCTGCTGCTGCACAAGCAGTCCTAGTTGTTTGAACTGTATTACCGGTTTGAGACATGTGGGTAGAGGTTGTTGGGTAAATCAAAGAATGGTGGTAGTTCAAATATACTGTCACGTAGTGTTTTTCTCAACATCAGAAAACGTCGGACGAGTCGGAGCGGAGTAGTGGAGGAGCGGAGGAGCGGATACGATAAGTACGATGTTGGCAGAAAGGACCTGGCTTCAACTTGTGCGTTGCGCCCCACTCTTTGACGTGGTCCTCGATTTTGGATTGGTGGATGTCGGATGAGCGGATGAGCGGAGGTGACGGAGAGAATGCTCAAAAGCAAGTAGAGACGGATGTGAATGAGGTGTAATGTATGATATTTGAACTGAGGTTCTATGACAGGTTTGTACACTATTTATAGTAGACTAGAATGATCAGCATTACTATAAGTGATGTGCAGATATCGGAGTTGACCATCGGAACATTCGGAGTACGGAGAGTAGCAAATGAAAAGTGAACAACATATGTCTACTTGTAAGTATGGTTGAGATGTTACGTAGTAGAAGTATAATCAAATATAAATAGAATGTTGTTGGAGCGGATGTTGGAGCGGATGAATTGTCGGAGTCGTCGGATAAGTTGGATGTGAATCATATGGTTATGACAGTGATGTTCTCCACTCTTCTAACGACATGTTTGACGCTTTTGACAAGGCCTTTCATATGCCTCCTCCAAACTCTCCCAAGATGGATATCCTTGACAAAATCCCACAAGAACCCACTCGCAACTGGATACCAATCACAGGTCCCGAAATCATCTCCCTTGTCCTCAAATGCAACCCCAAATCCGCCCCTGGTCCAGACCATGTATCATGGGCTCTCCTCAAGCGTCTCCTCCAAAAAGACGAAGTGTTGACATGCATCACATCCCTAGCTAACGCCTGCATAGAATTCTCGTGCTGGCCCGCCGCTTTCAAGACTTCCATCATGGTCATCATACCAAAACCTGGCAAAGAAACCTACGATAAACCCAAGTCCTTCCGACCCATCGTTCTCCTCAACACGGTGGCAAAGATTATCGAGAAAGTCATTGCCAATCAAATGCAATTTGAATGCGCTAAGTATAGCCTCGTCCATCGATACCAATTCGGCGGACTTCACTACAGATCTACAACTGATGCTGGTATCATCATAACACACAGGGTCCAGAATGGATGGGCAAAGAAGCGTGACACGGGGGTTGTGGCCTTCGACATTGCACAATTCTTCCCTTCTCTGGACCATCAATTTTTGCTAGGAGTACTACGGTGGCTGGGGTTTTAAGCCGCCTTGAGTAAGTTCTTCGAATCCTATCTCCATGGATGGTCTACTCGTTTTGTCTCAGGACAGAATGTCTCAGACCTCTTCAAAATCCTCTTTGGTGTGGGTCAAGGCTCAGCACTCTCCCCCATCCTTTCCGGCATTTATCTTTCGCCGGCCCTCAGAATCTTCTACAGCCGCGGACACGTGCAGTACCTGGATTTGTTCTCCTTTGTAGATGATGGCTTGCTCATCGCCCAATCCTCTGACCTTGACGCTATCAGCTCCCACTTGCGAGCTGGTTGGAAGGCTATTGACGGCATCCTCACTGACATGGGGCTGGCCACTGAACCAATGAAAGACGAGCTTATGTTCTTTACCCGAACCGTCTCTCCATCATACCCCATTGTCCGACTTCCCGGCCAACCCCCTCTCCAAGTCAAAGCCTTCTGGTGTTATCTTGGGTTCTTCTTTGACCGTCGCCTCACCCTTAATGAACATAGGCGCTTCTACACCACCAAGGTGCTCACATCCATCCCCCTCCTCCTTGGCAACTCCTCACGTGGCCTCACGCCCTGCCTCAAACACCTCCTGTATGTATTGTGCGTTATGCCGATCCTCACATACGGATGCCAACTCTGGTACTACAATGGTCCTCGCCTTCAAACTGCCTTCAACCTCATGAATTCGGTCCACTACAGAGCAGCCAGATGGATTACTGGCACTTTCAATCAGTCGCCCACCGGAGGGGTCCTCGCTATCACGGGGCTCATGCCGGCCAGACAACACATCACCAAGCTTGTGCAATGCTTGCGCATCAGAGCCGCCCAGCTTCCCACAACTCACCCTGTCGTCTGCGAGCTCCTGCTCAAAGCGGAGGAGAAAACCCTTAGCCCAGTCGTCGACATTCAGAAACTGATGACCACTGTCAAACTTGAGAGATCCGACTACCTCAGCGACGAAGCTCGCCTGGGAAACCGCATACTCGACCTCTACCCTGACTCCTTCATCTGGGACTCACCACAGGTCGACGACGACAAAAAGTGTTACACCTACCTCAAAGACATCCTCACCACTGCTGAGGAAGAAAACCACCAAGTGGCCTTCTGCATCGCAGCCTGGCCCAGCGTCGGTAAGGATGTTGTCGTCGGCAGTTGCGGTAGTCCGCTTCGCTCCCTCCATTGGTCGTCATGCTCAAGACCCCCAAATGACCCGAGCCAGCGCAGGTAGAAGTCTCGCACCTGAGACTCTCATCGTCGCCACTCTCCTTGGCCTTAGTAAAGTCATCACCACTGCACCTTATGTCACGGAGATTCACATCTTCATCCGAAACATACAGGCTGTCCGACTCGCTCTAGATACTGGTTCCATTCATGCGGGCCATTCTATCTCATGCAGCATCTCCCATCTTCTCCGGCCCCTCCTCGCTGGAGCTGGCATCATCCACGTCCACCTCGACACACCTCTCATGTCTGAATGGGGCTCTGCCTTCCCCGACCCCTTGCGCCACTTCAAGTCGACCCAAGGAACAGCCTTGTCTCCTCTGTCGCCCAACTTTGCCCGTACCGCTGCCACTACCAGTGCCGTAGATGGATGGCGCAAACTTCATTCCGCCCCTGAATTCCGAGGTCGCTCCTTCCTTCCTCTCCACACTGGAGACAAAGAGAAGGTATTTCAACCAGACCACGTCAAAGGTGGACCCTGGCTCAATTCCTGGGCGGGCAACAACAACGCGCTGTTCGCTCGCCTCACCCATGCCACCCTGGGCCACGCCCCCATTGGTGCCTACAGACAATGCTTCAATCATCTGGGCCCATTCACATGCACCTGTGACGATGACACTCTCAAGACGGTCGACCACCTCCTCCACAAATGTCCTCTCTTTGATAGGGACGACGCCTCCAACAAAAGGTACAACATCGGCAATTTCCTGGGGATGCTTGCAAACCATCCCGCGTTATTTGCCTTTCCCCCACCCTAACTTATCGGGTGAGCTTCAGTGTTATGTTTCTTTCTTTCATGGTCTCTTTAGTTACTACGGTCTCTGCCTACGGGCATATGTAGTCTATATACGGGGTCTGTTCTTGTGGACTTGATCCATGGGCGGACCCCACTCTTGGATACTTATATATTTCCCTCCACACATGTGCCGTGACCACAGGGCATTACTCTCCAATACCTTCATATGTAGTTCTCATTAAATTTGTAACTTAGTGTACAAGACCAGACTGCGATTGGGCGCCGGAATATAAATTGAGGTTTTAAAAAAAAAAAAGTTGCAGTCAGCAGAAATTCGAAATTCCCTCGAAACCGACTCCGGGAACTCTCTTCAGCGAGCGGCCAAAGAGATAGGGTGAAAATCCAGGAAGACTGCATGACGAACTTAGCTTAGGAGACTTGCATAGACAATGCTTGAGTGCAAGCAGGAAGCTAAATCATTCCATTACTTTCCAATCACAGACAAATATGTCGCACAGGTTGATATCATGACTTCACTAGATCGACTCGAAATACGACCAGTCCTGGTGTGCGGTGCAGGTATTATTGGATTAACGACTTCCATCGAGCTCCTTGAGGCAGGTTATCCAGTTACTATCGTTGCTTCACATCTTCCCGGAGATCCACTTTCGATCCACTACACTTCCTCGGCAGCCGGTGCTCACCATCTGTCATTTGCACCAGATACAGATGATAGGCTGCAAGCACTTGATCGGAGAACCTTCGATGTTATGTGGAAAGAGGAAGAAGAGGAGGGCGAAGCGAGCGGACTTATGAGGATTACGCAGCACGAATATTATGGGAACGAGGACGAGAAGCACATCAAGTTCTTTGAATCACTTCCCAACGTAAGCTCCGATCCATATGGAATGGGTGCACTAGCAATGGATTCAAGTAGTTCAGGATATATTCCGCCGAAGAACTGCCTCCATCCATCCATCACGCTGTGTCGTTTACCTCTTTAACGATGGATACAGGTCCATACTTGAATAAACTCCGGGTGAAATTCGGAGCCCTGGGCGGGACTCTTCATCGTGCTTCATTGGATTCCTTGGCTTCCGCGGTTGACCTTATTCCACTTCCCGGGCCTACTGCGATTGTGAATTGTACTGGTTTAGGCTCACTCAAATTGAAGGACGTACAAGACACAGATATGTACCCTATCCGAGGACAAATTGTAGTGCTGAAGGCGCCTTGGATCAAGGATGGGCACACAAAGCAGGTCGGCAAACTCCTCGGTGGAGAGAGGACATATACCATTCCGCGACGGAGTGGGGAGGTGGTTATCGGAGGAACCAGGGAGGTCGACGATTGGTAGGCGCCGTTGCTAGTTCTGGTGTTTGGCAAGACTTTTTCAATTGATCGCGAATATTAGGACGTCGGAACCTCGACCAGAAACGTCATACGATATCAAACGACGCGCTCTCGATCTCTGTCCGGAACTCGCTCCGATTTCTACGCGTGTCTCGGGGAAGAATTTGACGCCTGAAGATCTTGATTCCATTGTGATGGGTGAGGTAGTTGGATGGCGGCCAGCTAGAAAAGGTGGTCTGAGACTGGAACGGGGAGTTGATCTTGTCGTTGGATCCGAACCTGGTGATCAACATCTAATCCCAGTTTTCCATAATATTGGGCACTCGGGTGCCGGCTGGCAGAGCTCTTGGGGCTGCGCCGCGGAGATTCTTAGATTGGTCGAATCGCTATAGACGAGAACTTGAGAAGATGTTTTGAAGACAAGAGATAACCGACGAACTCGGACAAAGAGTCTAGTCAACAGCGAGGTCTGCAAAACCTTGAACATAAACATGGGAATTGTGTTACCCGGACCATCAAATCATGTGCACGTTACCAAGCAATCAAGCTATTTAGTCACACAAGCAGCCAATCAGATGGCAGAAAACAAAGTTTGAGTAGAAACAGTACATAAACTGCAAGTGGAGAGAGCCTGTGCACATGATGGCTACATTCAAAGAGACATAGTTGAATGAAGTAACTAGCAGTCTCTAGATATGCCTGCAGGCTTACAGCAGCCTCTCTATTGACTGACTGTTTTGCGGCCGCAGTAAATTCTGACTGATGTCACCCCAAAACTGCCCATGCCTCATTGGTTGAGGTCCGTGTTACGGCATGATAGGATAATCCGGGACGGTCATTTGTGAAGGATAGTTGAATTTTCTGATGGAAGACATTGTCAGGTGGGGAGTTTGGCTAGATGCAGTGCGGTATTGAGTTGGTTGAAACAATTGAAAATTTGCTGACCTCTTTGTTATGTATAGTGTCCTTTGCCAAATAGATGTTTCAATTGGGACCGCGATCACGAGTGACGCGCACGACAGCCAACTCGTCCTGCTCACGCGTCAACGCAGTCTTGTGATGACGGACTACAAGCATCTCAATCTAGTACCACCTCTGATAGAAGCAGGAGATGTAGATGGTCTCCTTAAAGTTGGCCAACAACTCTTCTCAACTTGGTCACCTGCGAACAATTCTTTGGCGATCGCCGTTACCAGTGTAGTATGTCCACATTGCATAGGAGATCGTGTTGAAGCTGACTATACGTAAACGTCAGAATATATCCGATAAGAAGTCTTCCAAATCCATAGTAGACGGCGAGCAGGACATCTACTTCGCCAGTTGCGACATCGTACCATCATCAGAAAGGCGTCTTGTGCGTGACTCACCCATAATGCACGAATGTGGTGCTGACCATGTCAAAGTTCATAACAGATACTTTGATCATCTTTGCAGCATTCCAAAATCTCCTCAAAGCGGCGCGACAAGAGGATCCCGAATGGCAAGCTAGGACGTTCGTTATAGAGGGACCTTTCGATTCTGACGATATGAAACAGGATACAAAGCGACCAAAGCCTGTCGATGATTCGAAAACTCGCCATCGATTATGTGAACTTTATCAAGGAATGCTGGATGCATGCTTCTGCACGTCGTCTCCCTGACTCCTGCAGCCACTTCTAATCCAGGGCTCTAGCAACCTATAACGCGGCCAGAAGACGATCTACAGTTTAGCAGCGACCACTATCGGAGCCTCTACACATCCTTCTCGTTATTCGTGGTATTGTATCTCGCCGAGCCAGGCTACGAGGATGCGCCCGTCGGAGATGAATTGATGGAGTGGCTCAATACGCACTTTATCGAGCCTTCTACCGAAGAAGGGGATCATTTGAGTTCACTGGAGAACCCTTGGGAGGATGAGACTTTTTGGCCATATCTCACACAGTCAGTCACAATTCGATTTTCCGTACTATTGGCTGAGTTATCTTGTAAGGTCAACTCTACGTGGACTCTCCAAAGCCACCTTGTTCTTCCTAGGAGTATTATCGCGGCATCCTTCAGAAGACCTCCAAGACCTGACTAAATTACTGGCCCCACTCATCGAATCTCAGCCTCGTCTCCAGAACTTTTCCGCAGAGAGAGAATTCGCGTATACTTCAAGACGTTGGAGGGATAAAGTAAAAGCGCTTCGTATTGATTTGGAACGTGTTCCGGAAGACGACAGATATGACGACTTTGACAATTGGTGGGACAGATTGAGTGATATCGTGGGGATTCTAGAAGGACGTGCAGAGGTTTTGAAACGAGTGTGCTCAGAACTTGGCTCAGATTGGAAAGAGGTTTGCGCTGCGTGGGGTGTCTTTGTGGATATTCGGCTAAGGAGACAGGATTTACCGTCAGTTTCATGCTTTGTCTCGTGAACAATATACTGAGGAAAGAAATATCAGAGACGTTGTTTCGCAGGTCTTGGACGATATGCCACCGGACCCAACGAGCGTCGAGGATCTGATACATTCTGCATTATTCGCGGGCCAGCCAGTTCAGGCACTGGAACATGCCTCTCGACTTGATCCATGGTTATCGGCTCACCTTGCCGATATCATGGTACCACTATCATTAGTGGAAGCCGATGCTGATGACGAGTGAGTTTGGTATATATTTCTTTCAACATGAAACTATCTCAGGGTAAAGCAGATCGGGACTATCTCTTCGAGACCACTATGTGCTCTCATATGCCGAATATCTCCATTCCGATCCGGCTCTCTGGCGGATCACAGTTGATTACATGTATTCCAGTGCTGATGCTGGCAAGCAACGAGCAGACGAAATTCTTCTTCGTGTCCCACTCAGATTGCATGAGAAAACTGAGCAGGCACGAACAGGTCTCGTCGGCGTCCTCAAAGACATCAACCAAACCTGTCTCCAATACGAGAGAGAATCCGTTAGGCGGACGGTCTGCAGGGTGTGTCGTCCAAGTGTCTTGATCGACCTGTTTCCGCTAAAACCCCTCATTCCAGATTGCCGCGCAGACGTTGGTTCGGGAAAAAGATTACGGTTTGGCGGTGGCGTATTCTATATCTGCCGAAGATTGGCCTGGGCTTGGTCATATCATTGATCGTGTGCTTGATGAGTACACATCTCACGGTATTTCGTCTGCCCTGCGATCGAGATCCCTTCCCTGAATACTTTTCTCCTAGGTCCCTTGACCTTCTCACAGCATGCATCGACCATAGCCCCGTCAATACAGGAACTTCGTAATCGGCATCTAGATCGTGGTGTATTTGTTCATCGGCTGATGTTCGCGGTCCGTTATGCCCAATTTCACCAGCTATATGCGCAGCAGGATTATCACGATGCCGCCACGGATCTCCTGTCCATGCTCCGCGAAGAGCTCGTACCAAAAGCATGGTGGGCGCTCCTGCTCTGTGATTCTGTGCCTCTTCTGCAATACAGTACGTCTAATTTATCGCTTATTGTAGCTCTCGAGTTCTCAGCCTCTGTATATAGGTCCAGAGGTTCTGTTCTCATCATCGGATGCTACCGAACTTCTTCGGAGGCTTGATGAGATCTTTGTGAGGACGTCGCACGGAGCAGGAAGTGACTATCTTTCTGTGCTGATACGCTCTTTGAAAAGTGGGGGAGAAAAAGAAGCGCTCGAACGTCTAAAGCTTGTCCGTTTGGCGTTGGCCAAGTATTACGCAAGATGTACCGGTGTACCGTCGGTATGACGGTTGTCTTCGGCGTTCATCTCGATCCCGTTTGTTTCTTGTTGTATCTTTATCTTCTTCCAGGTTGGATTAATCTAAATATAATTTTGGACGTCCACCATAGCTGACGCGCATGAGGATCCATTGCCTGCCTGTGAGGACGTCATCTGAAGAGTCTTCTACTTGTGGTCTGGTATGAAGAAAATTTGACCATTTCTAATGTACGTGCTCTGCCTTCTTTCGGTTACTGACGTTGTCTTATCTAGAGCTTGGTGAGGAGTGGCTTAGATCCTATCAGTGGTCTGTCATGAGATTCAACCACGTTTCCTATTTTTGCCACCATCGATCTCCTCGACACTCAGCCACATTCCTTCAAAACGGCCATATATCACTTTTTCCGAAGGACTGGCGCCCCCCTCTTGTCGTGATGGATCGGTGACTTTTCCTACGTTGGAAATGACAACCTACGTGGCTTCCGACTGGCCCGTTAGCGAAGTTTTATTCGGTAAGATTACTCCATTCTAAGCAAATTGAACTCGCATATAGGACACCTAATCAGAGGCCATATCTATTTCCATGACTTCCTGAAGGTCTAATCCCCTAAAACATGGACCGTTGGATGAGAACGGACTGGACTCTTTGTGACATCCGATATATGCGCAGCAGCCCCATGAAGACGCCACATTGCTGTACGCTTATAAGACGATCTAGCTGTGAACCTCCTTCCTTCAGGCAAACGCGAGCCTTTTGTTCTTCCCCGTGCAAAAAAACCAGTCCACACGATGTGCCTCTTACTCCACATCTACGACCAGTATGTGTGCGGCCATCAGTTCCTGACGAAACGACAGAAGGTCGGTGACGTTTGTTCGCTCTGCTTCTGGGATTGTTCCCGAGCCTTTTCCTTTTTTATACAGCTCGATTGTAATAAGAAGGATTGTGCCCTCAGTCGGGCACATCTGACAGAAGACCATTCTTGCCAGTGCACGACCGCGTAAGTGGTATTGTTTTGGACCTTCGCCTCTCGTATAGCTTGAAATTTCTGCTACCCCAGATATGGTCCCGACGAGCATCTTGTGCAGCAGAACACTGCTCATAAATGCTACCCCTGCATGTGTGGTGGCGTGCGTTGAATGCCGCTGAATATTCGCCCAGCTTCACTCCATGATGCTTGATGTGATACTACACGCTTTCCGAATCATTGTAGTTCTCACGTACGGCAGTATATGGTCGATCGCCGGGTGGTTTCATCTTTTTTTGGAATTGGAATACATGATGGATATGACAACATTCTAACTGCCTCATTCTTTTTTTGCGCATCGCTTTCGCTGGTCTTGTTACGGATACTATTAGTTTACTGCATTTTGCATGTTTACGATATGACACATGCTTTCGCGCCAGATATGACGAAGAAAAACTAAGAAAGCGACGGGGATTCTCGTTGTATTTTATAGACAGGAGGTAAGTATTTCTGCCCATAATTCGCCTTATGGAACATCTCATAAATCGGATCTGATATAAACCGAATCTTGTTCCTTTCGACAGAATGATGAACTTTGACACAGGTATTAGTTACGTCAAGTTGCATGGGAAGGGCGCTTCCTCCAGCTCACATGCCCATGTCAACAGACACCTTCGCACTATGTCTATCGACATTGTGTGGGGCGCCCCGTATCGCTTCCTAAAGAGGGATATCACAGTGAAAATTGAACATTGAAACCCCAAAAGCCTCGTGTCTCGTCTTGGTCGGACACCATGGCTTTTACAAATCCGTAGTACATGTGCTGCAGAAAAAGTAAGTTTCATTGTGAGTCTACGGCGGATGGTGCAAAGACGTCAGAACGGTCTCCCTTCACACCATTGCGAACGGGCAATACCTAAGGGTGCCACATGCCACATGTTCGCGGGTCCGGGTTTAGCCTCACTCTCCGAGATGTCACAGGCGAGCCTAGGCCTCGTCTCAGGAAAACAGCGGGTTGTGTGGCACTTCGCCAAGCAGATGAGCCCCACTGGGCGCTGAAGGAGTAGGTACCACTGGCACATGATGTGATGTTTGAGTTTCTTTGCTGGGCGTTTACTGATAGCAACTTTGAACTCAACGAAACACGCAACAAGGATTCCAGGAGCATCAGGGATTAGCAGATAGACTTGAAGAGAAACATGAAAAGGTGGGAGGTCCATCGCATGTAGATGTTTGCCAGATTAAGGGTGTCCGAGGGCAAGTTTAACAGAGAAAGAAGAGTCACTGCACGCAAGGGGTTTCGCCCAACGAGTAGCTGGAGACCGTTGAACCGAGATATCGTATCTCTGGTAGCAAGATAGAATTTTAAGGAGTCAAGTCCAGTCAAAGTAAGTTGGCGGGCACTTGGCTTACCCACGTGGAAATCTCGTGACCACCCAAACTGATCCAGCGCTGCCGCTGTTGCTTGACGAGCTCGACTCTTCTCCCGGTCGACATCGCTGTCCCTGCCTGCAGCGCCCCTACGTATCCAGCGAACATACCACTGCAACCTGTGGATCGACTCAGGGACATGGCGATGACGGAGGAGGGATACGTATCGAGTGCATGGGAGAGTGGAGATCATTCTGACCTTGCACAGCCCAGCGGCAGCAGCATCGGCCATGGACGACCATCCCATCGACGAGGATATGACTTGAGGGACTCGCCGAGTTCCAGTCCACAGATGTTGTCGTCGGCCTCGCCAGTACCGCCTCGGTCAAGTATCGATTCCTCAGGACGGTCGTCGGCGTCCAGGTGGCAAGACAGTCCGCCTAGTATCATCGGTTCAGAGAGGGACCGGCGAGATACTGACGCGCCTGGGCTGGTGGAGACGAACTTTGATGAAAGTATTCTTCGGGCTTTATGCGACCTTGACGTGAGATTCGGGCTTTTTTGTTTACAACTCGGGTTCTCATTTCAATCAATGTTTCCAGTGTGGCATACCACTCCTGTTAGATCGGATAAAGCAGAGTATGGTCTCCTGCAGGGTGAGTGATTTATGTTCCTCGTTGGTGTCCCCCGTCCTCAATAATGACAGGAAGCATCCGTATTCTTCAAAAAGCGGGCCATAATGGAAGAAGAGTATGGGAAAACTCTGCAAAAACTGGCGCGATCTACAGCAGAGATGTACGCAGTGAACGATGGGAAAGCGGGGTAAGTCACCGGTGCATATCATTGAAGCGCAGGCACACTCATATCTAACGTTTAGGACATTTGTTAATGCATGGCAGGCGACCTTGAGGGTCCATGAATTGATGGCCGAAAATAGATTACGCTTTGCACAGCGGTTGAATGAGATGGGCGACGAGCTCGCAACTCTGGCGAAAGAGGTGGACAAGAATCGGAAGCAGGTGGGGCATAATTTTGTTCACCAACCCATCTTACATCAAAGCAGACAAAAGATCTCGCAACGAGATACGAACGAACCCTTCAGGAGTCCCAAAGCATGACGGAAAAGAGCAAAAATCGTTTGGAGATCACATCGGAGGAGCTGGAGCGTCTCCTACTTCAGAAGGAGGGTGAATCGCTGAACAACGCCGTACAACCAAAAGCTGGAGCTACGGGAGGCAAGCGGGCGATTGGAAAGGCAGTGGCAAAGGGTGGACTTCTGTTGAAAGGGAAGAATCCGGGGAATGTGAGTGTCAGAGAACCTAGACACGCCGTCTGCCACATCTAACGAGTCGACACAGATTCAACGACAAGAGGACGATATCAGGTCGAGGGTGTCGACAGCGTCTGATCAATACCGGAAAGCGATGACGGATACACAGCACATGAGGCAGGAATATTTCAATTTCCAATTGCCTCGACTTCTCCGTGTTGGTTTATTATTCCCTATTCATGATTTATTCATTGATTGTCCAACCGAAGTCACTCAAAGAGTGTGCGGACGAAATGGATCTTGGTACACAGTACCATCTGACGAGGTATGCTTTTCTCTACGAAAGCATCGTCCTTAGCGATGGATCGATATTGGTTCCTCCCAAAGAAGAAGGTTGGTGGATTCCATATATGCAAACTTGTGCGATACTCATCCTTTCAACTTCCAGGGCTCGGGCTCAAGGCGTCCATTGAAACTATTGATAACCGGGGCGACTTCAAGGTCTACATGCAACACTATGCTTATGCTCGTGGGGCGAATGCACCTAGGGGGCCTCGACGAGAAGGACCGTCAGATGAAGGCTTTGTGAGCGATGAGCTTTTGTGACTTGAATGAAATTTAACGTCACATTCTACAACCAGCTTCCTCCCATAGCACACCCGTACAATAATCTCAGCGACAGATCCGTTATGAACATCTCTCCCAATCTTAACGGCATCAACACCGCGCCGACCCCCATCGCGACGTCCGTCAGTGGCCATGGCAGCACTAATGGCACTCCCCCTGAACGGGGCGGAGCGGGGGTAGGAGCGGGAGGCGGAGGGGGAAGGCCGACCTTTGGTGTCGATCTTGGGGAACAGATGGCCCGGGACAACGTGGAAGTGCCACCGATTATGGAGAAATGCTGTCACGCGATCGAGAATTACGGGATGCATGTGCAGGGGATATATCGCATCAGCGGGATGACGAGCAAGGTTGCCGGGTTGAGGCAGCAGTTAGACAAGGGTATGTATGCTTCCTCGTCCGGGGGTTGTTCCTGTTTTCTTGGGATGGATTGGTGATGTCAAATTGACGCATCACGGCAGATCTCGATGCGGTCGACCTCGACGCGCCAGAATGGTCGGGAGATATTCATAATGTGACGAGTGTGCTCAAGATGTGGCTTCGTGATCTGCCGGATCCGCTTTTAACATCTAGCTTGCACCAGGGGTTCATCGATGCCGCTCGTACGTTCCCCATATGCTTTTGAATTTTTTATTATGGGAAGTGACATCTAAGCTTTCATCTCAGGAATCGAGAGCGACCGGCTCCGACACATACGGCTGCATGAGCGAGTTAACGAACTTCCTGACCCTAATTATGCGACTCTCAAGTACTTTTTGGGTCACTTATACCGGTGCGTTGCAATTTTTTATTATCTCTTTTATGATGTCGCTGATGCCGTTTTTCCCTGAAGGATTAACCAAAATGCGCCGGTGAACTCGATGTCGATGCAGAACCTCGCCATCGTGTTTGGGCCAACACTATTTGGGGTTAATGGGCAGGCGAATGGAGGGATGGCGGATGCCACCTTGCAGAATTTGGTACGTTTTTTTTCTTGTTAGGAGTGCTTTCTTTTGTTATCTGAAATGATGCGGTGCAGGCCATAGAGACGATCTTGAACCATTATAATGATATTTTTGTCGACGAAACGGAATAGACTGCTCACGCCACTGGAGGCTAGACAAGCTGTTGTGTCGTCCGTTGTTTCTTGATACCCCCACTGTAAACTTCCTTGGTTTCTTTTTTTATTTACATACTGTATGCATTTTCGACGCAACACTATTATTTCTTGTTCTTCTACAACAGCCTAAATATCGCCGCCCAATCACCCCCCTCTCTGGCTTAAGTATGTATTATCGGCTTACAATATGTATCATATATCTTCAATGTGTAATAGATGAAGTGGAACTTGATGTAGCATGGAGCGAGAGGTTGAGGCTAGCCTTCGCTACTTTGTTCATAGGATTATGTGCGGAACTTGACTGGGCGCGGGGAATCCAGTTGCCGTTATCGCACTGCCAGACTCACTCCGACTATGACGGGGAAACAGGCCCTGCTCCACTCGAGAACCTAGGAGGGGCGATCTCTTCATCCACGTCAGAGCGTCCAATACCCTCGACGTCCGGTAAAAGGTGCCGAGGACGGAGGAGAGGACTGCCAGGAGGCTCTATCGCTTGACAGGGGGGGGGACATGAGTTCGACTGTTGTATCACGGTGGAAAATCATCACAAATATGATATAAAAATGATTCCCGTGTTGGTCTTTGAAGATCAACAACAAGGTGATGATGCATGGAGCGAGAAAAGAAGGTTGGAAGAGTGAAGGAGACTATGATTCCGGTACGAGTAGTGAAGAGTGTATCGTAGGGCCAGCTTCACCCTCAGTCCCTGGGAGGCGTTGGGCAGGAGGAGCGGCCGGGCGGATATGGCGGAGAGGGACAGAGGTCTTAGCGAGGCGGAGGTGCTCTTTGGTGACGTCTGTGTCCTGCCCCAGGAGGGAACGCCTGGTTGAGTCTTCCGGGGAGGAGGCACGCGGAGGTGGTGGCGGAGCCCCGGAAGGAAGAGAGCAGAGGGAGGACGGAGGGGTGCAGGACGTGTGGCGCGGCGCTGTGGTCGGATAGCTGTGAATAAATGGAACTGGGGGTGTGTGTCGCCTTTCCATCGGATGTGGAGGGTTTTGACAGATCCACAAGAACGGAGATTAGATTGCACCAAGTCATGGTACGCCACGGTAAGGGTGAAGCATTTGAAAAAAAGTGACTGACTGGGATGTTGGGAAGAGATGTCATTTGAAGTCGACAAAGTAATAATGTCGAGTAAAAGTGGGGATTCACGGAAACTATAGACGGCAACAGCAGACCTATGTCGAGAGATAAAAATAATGATACAATACAATAGTGTACAATCCAAATACATCGACATCGCTTCTATGCACCGAAACCATATAGTGTGCGCCCCGACCGCTTCAGAGCGTAGACAACGTCCAGTGCTGTCACTGTTTTCCGCTTGGCGTGTTCTGTGTATGTCACTGAATCACGGATAACCTGAAAGGAATGACGCGTTAAAACAGACAAAGAGATGGAGAATGGAATTCGACATACATTCTCGAGGAAGATCTTCAATACACCACGGGTCTCTTCATAGATGAGACCAGAGATACGCTTCACACCCCCACGACGAGCGAGACGACGAATGGCGGGTTTTGTGATACCCTGGATGTTGTCGCGAAGAATCTTGCGATGACGCTTGGCACCACCCTTTCCGAGACCCTTGAGAACACGATGAGCAAGTCCCGAAATCCCAGTGACTTGAATTGTGATGTTACCTTGCCACCTTTTCCGCGTCCAGACATGTTGAGTTGTGTGTGTGTGAAGTTGTGTGTAGTGGTGGTGGTAGTGAATAGAATGACCGCATTGCCACCACACGGCTTATGTAGAATCGGCATGTGGCTGTGCTCCATTTCCGTTTGTTGATTGTCTCAAAGCGCGCTAGTCACGTGCGTGACGCGGGTATGTTGACATAAATAGGCGACCACAATTTCTTTTTAAGACCCCACTCTTACTACCACCACCACCACCACCACCAACAACACTTTATATTACCCGCTCGCAATGGCCCGCACTAAGCAAACAGCTCGCAAATCTACTGGTGGTATGTCGACTTCAACGCGTCCTCTCATCGTCAGTCAATGACGTCGATTCCATAGGCAAGGCGCCCCGTAAACAACTCGCTGCCAAATCCTCAGCAGCTCGTAAGACTGCCGTACGCATTCGCCTTTTTTCGAACCAATAGTTGATAACTCACAACTCTTCGCATCTAGGCCGCTGCCGGTGGTGTCAAGAAGCCTCATCGTTTCCGCCCTGGAACCGTCGCCCTCCGTGAAATCAGACGTTACCAAAAATCGACAGAGCTGCTCATCCGCAAGCTCCCTTTCCAACGTCTTGTTCGTGAAATCGCACAAGATTTCAAGGTATGTCTATCTTGGCATGCCACTGGCGATTTTTTCCGTTGACACCTTTGTCCGCTAGACTGACCTCCGCTTCCAATCATCTGCTGTAATGGCACTCCAAGAAGCAGCCGAGGCGTACCTTGTCTCACTATTCGAAGACACCAACCTTGCCGCTATCCACGCCAAGCGTGTAACGATTCAACCAAAAGACTTGGCTCTGGCACGGAGGTTGCGTGGCGAGCGGTCGTAGAGGGTTTCTTATTCATTCAGTTGTTCCTTATTATTATTGTACCTGTACTTTATCTGTATATTATATGGAACTCTCAGCTTCCTGTGTGCGTAGACGTTGCAAGAATCATTGATTGAAAAACTAAATATTATCATGACAGATTATAATTTGTAGCGTGGTTAACGTCGTGGCGCCCAGCCTTTCTCGCGTCTTCGATGTTGAGCTAACTCTCCCAACTCGGTTGGTCAGACTGTGCAAACTGGGGGGGTCGATAATCTGCCTACTAACAGAATTTCTTCGACGTCTCAGATTGGGCGGCCCGACCTTGGTCGTCGATGGTTCGCAATGAATACAGGAGACCACCAAGAATCCACTTGACTACTAGACACCAGCCCGAAGTCAGCTGCTGGTCAACGCTTGGGTCGATAGCATTCATTGCCGGTCAAGAATTCTGTGGACTGTCAGCACTTGGTCTCGATCATCATCGGATCGTGACAACTGCGCAGCCTGACTGAACTCCTTTTTCCCAAACATTTCAGACGCTCACTGGCGGAGCTCCTCTTCTTCTTGCTTGTCTTTCAAACTTTCCGTCTCTGCTGCTTTTTCTGGTTTTTATCTCTTCTGCCGTCTTACATCCCTCGTCACTCGTCAAAGTCACAAAAAAGAAGAAAACGGAAAACGCTATCCATTGGAGACCCTTAAAACCGCTTGTCCATCTAATTCCGGCTGCGTGATGCCGTCTATTTTTGTTTCTGTGTCGTTGGCTCTTGTGGTGTTGATCTCAACCTCCTCGGTACCATGCTCTGCTCTCGAACGGGTCGCCTCCAGCCCCAGTTCTCCAGGTGTTGGTCAGACGATGGTATTGCCCCTGCAGCGGCGGACGTCTCCTGCGCGAACACCAGAGGAATGGGGGAAGTGGTGCAGGACACATAGGGAACATATGAATATGAAGTATGGCGATGGGGAGGTGACCAAGGAGAAGCGGGGACGGGGAACGAATCTGTGGGTGTCTGTTTTTTTTTGGTTTGAGGTGCATTCGTGTGTACTAAAATGCTCTATTTTCTTCTCTTTTCGGCGGTCATAGACTCACTAACCAGAATTCTGATTCAAGGTATGTTCATTGACCCTTTTTGCATGCCAGCCCCCTTTAATGAATTTCGGCAATCTCCTACTGCTAGTTTCTTTGGATCTCTTGCGCTGGGGACTCCTCCCGTTTCGTATGACGTCATCCTTGACACTGGTTCATCGTAAGTGCCAGCCATTTTTTTTTTGCTTCAACACCCTAACAGGCCCTTATACGTCCCCCCTTTAGCGATCTCTGGGTAGCCGACTCCAACTGCAGCACCACAGCCTGCACCAGAATCCCTACCTTCAACCCAGCCTCCTCGTCCTCTTTCCTCCGCTCCACCACCCCCTTCAGCATCACTTACGGCTCCGGCGAAGCCGCGGGCACTCTAGGGTCTGATGTCGTCCAAATGGCCGGCTTCTCCGTTTCGAACCAGACCTTCGCCTTGTGTGACACCCTTTCGAGCGGGCTGCTGACGGCGCCAGTGTCGGGGCTGTTGGGGTTGGGGTGGAACGTGATCGCGGCGTCGGGGGCGATGCCGTTTTGGCAGGCGTTGGCGAAAGGAGGGGCATGGAACGAGCCAGTGATGGCGTTTCAGCTGACGAGGTTTGTCAATAATTCGAAGGCGTCGACGTTGGAGGCTGGGGGATCTTTTACGATGGGTGAGCCTTAATATCTCTCTTTCTTCGGTTGGTTGAAGATTTAGTGAAACGTTTTTTTTTTATTTCTATGAAGGGTTTCTCAACAGCTCGTTGTACACGGGTGATATCGAGTATATCGACCTCGCCGCTCCCCCGTCGTATTGGATCCTTCCACTGACCTGTATGTCGTTCTTCTCTTCACGGTTTGGTTCCCCCGTGGCTGAGCAGTTCATAGCACTTAGCGTGAAGGGAAATTCGATACAAGCTCCAGCCGGTCAGCAAGCCCTTGCAGCCATCGACACTGGCACCACCCTCGTTGGTGGCCCTTCGCAGTTCATAACCTCGATATATGAGCAGATCCCCGGTGCGACGCCGGGAAGAGGGAATTTCAAGGGTTATTACATATATCGTGCGTCTTCTTGCTGGCAGCGAACTCCTGTCAATTTGGTTTTTTTAACTTTTATCTCTGTTTACAGCTTGCAGCGCCACAGCAAACATCACCGTGTCGTTTGGTGGACGGAGCTGGCCGATCAGCGAAGAGGATTTTAGGCTTGCCCAGTTGACCGCCACCGATTGCCTAGGCGCATTCTTCCAGTTGACGACGGGGCAGTCGGCGCCGTCTTGGATTTTTGGCGATACATTCCTCGTAAGTCACTCGGTTAGAAAAAAATTGCATCTAAGAATTGACCACTTTTTTTACAATCATCGCAAAAAGAAAAACGTGTACTCGGTGTTCCGATACAGCCCGCCTTCCATTGGGTTCGCTGAGCTTTCGAGTGGAGCTATGGCGCAGAGCGATGCGAATGCGCCGGTGCCGAGTGCGACAATCGGGTCGGCGGCAGCGAGTGTGACCGCGACTGGGATACCTACGGGTAAGACAAGCTCCGCGTGGGGATTGGGGCGTCGCGTGTCGACCGGTGGCGTGACAGCGGCCCTGGTGTTGGTCGGGTCGTTGTTTTGAGTAGGTTGATGTTCTATGTACTATTGTGTTACATGAAAAACAGAAAATGGATCAACCGCCTTTACCTAAATCTAAGGCGTGTCACATGTGACTATCTATATCCTTCGTCTGTGGCAGTGTGTGCAGTACACCCTCTGCAACGAACTACATCGTTGAAGTCGTTTGTGGTGGGTGCGTTCGAGATCGCAGTCGCATACGTCTCGGGAGCGCGTTTCAGACCGTTCTGATTTTACGTGGGTTAAAACAGGTTTCAAACAACTTGAATTCGCACAAGAAGCTCTCGGCCCCTATCCCCGTGCAATATGGCGCTGATCGTGACTAAACGGCCGCGGACGCCTGTTTCCTATCCCTCGCCAGTGTTAGCCAGTGGAAGTGCAGATTGAGTCTTCCCATTGAATACAAATCGAAAACACTAGCTGCATAGCGTACGAGCGAGCAAGACTAGAGGGAAGAAGCCAACTAAACACGCTCCCTCGTGAAACCGATGCGTAACTAAATAATCATGAGTTGGTGCTACCATGACCCACGGCTGTCACTGTAGACTTACCAGCGTAAAGAGCCAGAGGGTCTGTTCTAATGGCACTCCCTCGATACTTCAAGGCATCACTACAATTTCAGGTCCCTCGGGTCAGTCATGGGCAGTCGGGAAGATCATTGCAAATGGGACAGTGACTGACCTTGGTCACTCGCACCCCTTGAGTTGATAACAGACGCAACGCACGGGGATGCCCCTCCAGTGGCATAATTTAAATCCCCTACCCCGGAGTGGCACTGCGACGGTGTGCGCGATGGACAGAGAGATGAAAAGGATCACAAGAGCAAAACGCATCGCAAGATGTTTTATCGATCTGGGTGAGGAGGTGCCAGTGGGTGGGCAAGAGCTTGAATACTTGTTTTGTAGGTGGCGAACACGGCCACTTTTTATACGCCAATGACGGTGCTGGACGGCAAAGAACACCGGCCTGTGACAGGGCAAGTCCGATTCGGGTTTATTGATGTCGGGACGCTTCAGAGTTATTGTACTATTGCGACCGTAAGGTTCACATAACGCGTAACGCCGATTTTTTTTGACCCCGGAAATAATTTTTTCTCGATTTATACGAATTTTGGGATTTGTCGGAAAAACTATTTGGTCACGTGTGTTAACCTATGGTATGTAAGAACCTAATCCTCATTAGACAAAGAAAGAAGTTTTGATGGGCAAATACACTCTGTTAATTCTACATGCAGAGGTTGGACAGTATTTATAGGAAAATGTATTAAGGAGAATCAAATAAAGAAAGGAGACGAGAATTAGATGATAAACAAATACAGCGAGTCTGTGATATATCTAAGGAGAATTTGAGTGCATGTGAATATATATAAAAGGAGACAGAAGAAAAGGAGAACAAGTGCGAAGAAAAAGGAGATGCGTTGGACACAGCCACATGAAACATGTGACTACGAGTTCATTACACTACCCCCTTCTTTAGGATGGAGTACATGTAGTCTTTGGAAGGTGGTGTTAAGACTTTCGATACTCACAGGTCTACCGATTTTTATCACATTCACTTATTTGTGGCGCATCACTCACATTACCTAATCCTTCATAGTCTACAATACTTTTTTTTTGTAGCCAACACCTCAGTCTGTGTTCACCATATCCTGAAGTGTAAGTCTGATATATTATCCCACTGTCATTCCTTTACTTATGTACCTTAGTCTCTCGTTTATCCTATAGGTACATTCAATATACTTAGTCCATGTTCACCACATCCTGTTGAAACTTTTCCCATCACATAGATTAGATTTAGATTAGATCACATCACGTGACCATTACATATCTTTCTTACATATTTGTTTGGTTGGTACAAACAGTAGTACGGTATATAAGACCAGGAAACTGTCAATACCAACAAGTTGTCTCTTGACTCTTAACCAGCTCCATCGCTCTTACCAGCCTCAACCGCTCTCACCAGCCTCACCCTTCCCAACCAAGTAAGTGACCATAGCGGTATCGTAGAGTACTTCCACTGTAGCCATGTTGCTCAGTACACCTGTGGCTAGCGCCCAGGTGGAACTTCAACAGGTTATGGGCCCCGGATAGCAGAGGGACTTGGGAAACGCTGGCAACAGCGAGTACCTGCCCACTCTACCCTGGTTGGCAAGGAACCGATCGAAAGATCTAGGTTCTGAGTCATACTTCTTCACATATGAACCTGGGAACGTCATTACGACAAGTACCTGTCATGAGACGTCCCTAAGGGGATTGACCTAGTACACTCCATGTGGAAACGTTGATTGCACCTCATACGTTTCTGACATATAAAGGGTTTTCCCGTGACCGCTATTCCTAAAGGGAATATGTCATAAGGAATCATTTAATTGTTTTCTTGAAATCATATTCATAACACATCACTGATTGGGAACCCTTTTTTAGATTCATCTAAAAATGTCTACTTCTCGCTCTGCTCTTGACACCATCACCCCCTTCGACGGCATCGACTACCAAAGCTGGGCCGAAAAGATGAAGTCCTACCTCCTCCATCAAGGAGTCTGGCGCCTTGTTTCTGGCGACATCACCCGCCCTGTCATCGCCGACTTCACCACCACAGTCTCCACCCCTGGTGCCACTGCTGCCGCTCCCCCTGTGCTGGCTACTACAGTCGACCAGCCCAGCTTCTGCAAGGAAGAAAAAGCCTGGATCAGGGACGACGACGTAGCTCTCGGGGCGATACACCTGAAGGTCTCTGAGGCGATCAGACGACACATCAAAGACAGCACCTCGGCACTTGGCGTGTGGAAAACGCTAAAGGATGCCTACTCCAAGGTATCCCCGGCTGTCATCTTCGGTGACTTCAAGGCCGCCGCCACCTACAAACTGTCTGGACGCGACCCCGTGCCTGAAATTGAACGCCTAGGGTCTCTTTTCGCCCGGCTCGCCGATTCGAGCTTTGTCGTCCCCGATCTGATGCAGGCAATGATCCTGGCCAATGCAATTCCCGACGCCTGGTCGTCACTCTCCACCGCCCTTTTCCAGGTCTACGACGCCGACGATTTCACCTACAAAGCCGTCGCCGAAAGCATCATCTCTGAATACCGGCGCAAGTATGCGGTAGGGTCTACTCGGGCGTCCAACGAGCAGGCCCGGAAAATTTCCGGGACAAAGCGCAAGGGGCAGGACCCCAAATGGGAAAAGCAGCAAAAGCCGAGTACCTCGCAGAACGACGCTGACGAGCAGCCTAACTCGACCGACCATAGTACCGCTTCTGAAAAGAAGAAGGGAAAAGGACGCTGGCGCAATCAGAAGAAAAACGCCAACACTGCGGACAACGCGTCCGAACATGTGGAGGAAACGGTTGAGTTTGTCGCTCCCGCCATCCACTTCCCTCCTCTTCCGGCACCATCCTTCACCACCGTCACTGGTCGCGGGAAAACGACAAGTACCGCCCAGCCCGATTCCGGAAAAATGCAGTCGCTCCTGCAACGCATGAACCCCCCTCCATCACAGTACACCGGACTTCCTTCTGGAAAACCATCCGTGTGGAAGAAGAACGACCATGTCCGCAAACTCGCGCGCGGCATTGGTGCTCGCCCCTCAGGATTGAATCTTCGTATCCTAGACACCATCATTCCTGACATCGATGAAAGGCCGGCTAAACAGCGTCGCGTAGCCCCGTCGATAGAAGAATCGCTGAAGATGATGGACATAGACCATCAAAGCGAGCGGATGGGGCCGGAACAATTCGAAGATGGGCTGATTGAACTTGACGGTTCGTCACATATTTCTCTCAAACTTGACCAAATGGGAAACACTAATAATCACACACAGACGTTTGAATACATATTAGCTAGTACCGATGCAGATAGTATAGATCTCTTTAGTGATGATCTGTACAAAAAATATATCAAACATTCCGCGTCCTGCACACACTGCAAAGAGAGAGAACGTGCTCAGTGGATCTTAGATTCCGGCGCATCATTACACTTTACCCATGAGTTCAAAGACTTCGCGTATTACAGGCCTCTCAAGGCTAAGCGATTTGTCCAAACAGCTGCAAAGGGAAAGAAACTGGAAATTCTCGGAGTTGGGGCCGTTCCAGTACGGCATACCCTAAATGGGGAAACTAAAACCCATCTCCTACGACCGGTATTTTATATCCCGGATATGGACACACGTCTATTGTCCCTAGGCGTCTTCCTTAACCATGGTTACAAAGTTGATGGAATGCGTGGAGAAATTAATATCTCTAAAGGGCTGAACAAAATACAGTTTTCGCCTCATTTCATCGGACAAACCATTTACTGGCTAGACACTGAAATACGCTATGACCAGATCCACGCGATCTCTAGCGAAATCACTGTTGAAACCTGGCATAAACGCCTTGGCCACCCAAATGACCAGGCACTCAATAAGATTCCCACCAGTACCAAAGGAGTACCCAAAACGTTAGTACGTGAGAAACCACAGGAAAGCTGCACGGGGTGTCTAAAAGGGAAAATGCCGAATCAGTCTTACCCTAACTCGATGACAAGGGCTGTCAAACCCTTTGATTTGATCCATTCAGACTTGAAGCAGATATCCACGGCATCGTACCACAAGTACAAATATTTCCTTACCTTTTTGGATGATTTTTCTTCCCATGTCTGGGTCGTCTTGCTTAGGAAAAAGTCAGGCGCCATCACAGCGCTAAAACAATTCCTTGCGATGATCCAGAATCAATTCGCCGCCACCCCTAAAAAATGGCGGGTTGATGGAGGTGGAGAATTCGATGAATACAAGGATGTACTTGCCGATCATGGAATTCTGATCGACATCACACTCCCATATCAGCATCAGCAGAATGGTAGAGCAGAACGGATAAATCGAACTCTGTGGGAAAAATCTCAGGCATTGCGTTTCGACGCATGTCTACCGCCGATGTGGTGGGAATTCTGTTTGGAACATGCAGCATTTCTATACAACAGAACCCCCATGCGGCGTCTTGAATGGAAAACCCCTTATTCCAGGGTGACCAATGAGATCCCCGACATGTCCAGCGTCAGAGTCTTCGGATGCCAAGCATACGTATATATCCCAAAAGAAAAACGCAGAAACTCCCTGGAGTCAAGATCTCGATTAATGATTTATCTCGGATCAAAACCAGGGGTCAAAGGATACCGCTTCATGGATCCTGAGACCAACACGATTTTCATGGGTGGGAAAGCTATCTTTGATGAAAGCAAGTACCCTAGATGCCACATCGACCCTTTGCCAGAAAACCATCCAGAAATGGAAAACCCAGAGCCGGCTGATGAGTTTGAGGATCTCATCCCTGGCAGCAACGACGACGAAAGTCACAATGAAATACCTCATAACCCAGTTCCCATTGAACAGGATCAACCTGAATCAGACAACAAACTGCCTGCCAGTGAGCCTGATGACGAACCACGAGTACCCACTCCGGAACCTGAGCAAGTACCAGATCGTCCGATCAGGGAACGACGAGTTCGGAAGATGCCAGGAAGCATCTATGGGGAAGACACTCCAGCATCTGATCTTGAAAAATTAGATCGAAGACGGAGATTGGGCGGTCAAACAGCATGGATGAATGACCTCCTGATGGAGGCAATATCAGTCCAAGTTGGCATCGTTGAAATGTCCCACAAAGACATATACTCTCTTCCAAATAAAGAAGACTGGTATGCGGCTGAACGAAAAGAGCTAGATATGCTCAAACGCCGCGGGGTGATCACGGAGCTAGTACCCCTGCCTGAAGGGAGGAAAGCTCTAAGGAACAAATGGGTTTACAATGAAAAGTCCGATGGGCGTCTGAAAGCACGCCTCGTCGCAAAAGGCTTCTCACAGGTAGAAGGGATCGACTTTGATCAGATCTTCTCACCAGTCGTGAGATATGAAACCATCCGATTAATACTGGCATTGACAGCCCTTGAAGGGTGGTTCATGACACTTTTGGACGTCTCATCAGCCTTCCTCTATGGAACGCTCCGTGAGGTCATCTACATGCGACAGCCTGAGGGCTACGTAGTAAAAGGGAAAGAACACCTCGTGTACCGACTATACAAAGCCCTATATGGACTTAAGCAGGCCGCACTAGCCTGGTGGAGAGAACTTGATTCCTCCATGAAAAAGCTCGGCTTTGTCCGGCTTCACTCCGATGCGGGTGTTTTCATTCACAAAAGTACCAACGGGGAAATTGTAATCGCCGTCATCTATGTCGACGACTCTGCTTTTCTCGGCACAAACCGGGAATATACGCTAGAGAAAAAGAGGGCCTTCATGACCACATGGGAATGTAGGGACCTAGGGCACCTCGTGCCTGGTGGGGAACCAAAAGAGTTTCTTTCGATCCAGATAAGGCAACATGGGAAGAGGATCTTCATTGATCAAGTACCTTACCTTGAGAAAATACTCACACGCATGGGGATGAGTGAATCCAATGCAACCCATACCCCACTCCCTACGGGCTACAAACCCATGGCATCCGAAGATGAACCCAATGCGGAACTCCGATCCAAGTACCAATCCGTCATCGGATCACTCCTATATCTGATGATTGGAACGAGGCCTGACATCTGCTTTGCTGTAATCAAAATGTCCCAATTTTCCGCGAAACCCACCAAACGTCATTTAGAAGTGGCTAGGGATATTTGCAGATATTTGAAGGCAACAAAAGATTATGCTATCATGTATGATGGGGACTCAGGGAAAGGGATCTATGCATTCACAGACTCCGACTGGGCGTCAGATGAAAACACAAGGAGGTCTACCACCGGCTTCTTCATATCACTGGCGTCTGGAGCAATAACATGGGTATCATCGGCGCAAAAAACCATTGCCCTCTCTTCTACAGAAGCAGAGTATATGGCGCTATCAGATTGCAGTCGCGCAGCAACATGGCTGAGAAGCATGCTTGCCGAACTTGGAATGCAGATCGGATCAGTACCGATCTATGGAGATAACAACGGCTCCGTCTTTATCGCATCCAACCCTGTAACTGAGAAGCGATCCAAGCACATCAACGTGCGATTCCACTTTGTCAGAGAGAAAGTATCCGAAGGCATCATCACGGTCGAATTCATTGAAGGAGTGAATAACCCTGCAGATCTTTTAACTAAGAATCTGGGGAAAATCCTCTTTAACAAGTTTATCCCGTACTTCGGATTACTAAAAAACTAGACGAAGAAAAGTACCTATATGGGAAAAATAAGATGTATTTAGAAGTATGTACTAAATATGGGGGGGTGTTGAAACTTTTCCCATCACGTAGATTAGATTTAGATTAGATCACATCACGTGACCATTACATATCTTTCTTACATATTTGTTTGGTTGGTACAAACAGTAGCACGGTATATAAGACCAGGAAACTGTCAATACCAACAAGTTGTCTCTTGACTCTTAACCAGCTCCATCGCTCTTACCAGCCTCAACCGCTCTCACCAGCCTCACCCTTCCCAACCAAGTAAGTGACCATAGCGGTATCGTAGAGTACTTCCACTGTAGCCATGTTGCTCAGTACACCTGTGGCTAGCGCCCAGGTGGAACTTCAACACATCCTGAGGTTCTCTCGTTTATCCTATAGACCCCCGTCCTCCCTATTTCCGGTCCACTGCCTTCAAAGGTTATGGGCCCATGATGGCGAATGAAGAAAGCTCCACGTCCACCATTAAGATTGTTAATCTCCCAAAGCTCACGGAGGATGGCTCAAATTGGGTCACGTACCAAGAGCGTGTTGAGAATGCTATAATAGCAACGAAAGGACTATGGAGACACCTTCGCAGAACTGTGCGCAAACTGGATACCATTACGGAGCAGAATGGCTGTTGAGGCGACGCTAAGTCAAACGACGTCGCGAGCCCAAACTTAGGAACAAAGTGGAAAGATGATAAGAGAACTGTATTGCCAAGAGACCCAGCGGGAATCTCAAGAGAACAAGCTATCGAATACAAGTGAAAGTACCCTACTTATATATGTAAATTCCATGAGGCTGCGTTGTGGCAGTGTCATGCTGCACGATAATGATAAGATGTCCTCATGTATGATATGATGTAGATAAGATAAGATAAGATAAGATAAGATAAAGTGAAAGGTGAAAATATGATCATAACATTACCCCCTTTCTAGATCTCGACTTCCAGGCAAGATATGATGTCGTCTGGGGTGTCCGTGAAGTTCTCATATGATTTAAATTTCAGTCCTTCAAAGATATTTGTGCGTAAGTGCCGGGGTGCATTTGGGTTTAATTTACAGAAGTTCTCCACCACTTCCTTGGCATGTTCCAGGTGATCCTTGGGTTCCCACGCATTGTGGTCCGGAGTCAGACCTTCCCATTGCACTAAATATTCCAGCTTTCCTCTCTTCAACCTTGAGTCAATAACTTTAGCAACATCGTACTCCTCTTTGCCATTGATAACTATGGGATTTGGTGCCTGCACCTTTTGCAATTTAAATAGTGGTTCCTTAAATAATCAGACCCATGATACATTGATAACCAGGTGGATTTTCCATGACTTTGGCAATTTAAGTTCCACAGTGTGTGACGAAATGATTTTGGTTATGGTATAGGGTCCAATCCATTGTTCGGCAAGTTTCTTTAAGGGTTGGTTCAACTTTAGGTCTTTAGTCGATAACCAAACTTTGTTGCCAACTTTGTAAACTGGTGCATCACCCCGTTTCAGGTTCGCATACCATTCCATCTCTTCTTGTGCTTTTACTAGCGCTGCTTCTGCCTCCTCATGAATCTTCTTCATTCGCTCTGCGAATTCTTTTGCCGGTTCTGACTTTTCTGCCCTCCGAGGTTCTACGCCCATCCTAGGGTTAAACCCATAATTTACATAGAACGGTGAAAACTGAGTTGCCGTGTGAATTTTATTATTATAGGCGAACTCCGCGGTTGCCATCCATTCGGGCCAATCTGTTTGCCGATGGGAAATAAATGATCTTAGATATTGCTCCAACTCCTGGTTGATGTGTTCTGTCTGTCCGTCTGTTTGCGGATGATACGCCGTTGATAATTTAGTTGTGATCCCCAATATTTTATTTAGTTCCTTCATAAATATTGCCGCAAATTGTGGTCCTCGGTCTGATGTTAACGATTCCGGCAGTCCATGAAGTTTCCAGACTTCGTCCCGATATAGTTTAGCTAATCCTTCTGCTGAGACTTCATCACATGTTTTGATAAAGTGTGATTGCTTTGTCAATCTGCAAGCCGCGGCTAATACTGCGTTGTACTCCTGAGCTTCTGGAAGTCCTACAATAAAATCTGCTGTAACATGTTTCCATGGTCCTGCATGTTCTGTGTTTGCTTTTAATTTACCAGCTAGCGGTTGAGGCACGTTTTTTGATTGTTGACATCTGTCGCAGCGGTATCTTCTGATCTGGATTGGAAGTTAAGAGTAGAATCAGACACATTGGACTTCACCATGGGAGCAATTCTATCCATGGAATGTGAGGATGAGAAATGGAGGCCATGTGCCTTTCTATCTAAAGGATTAAATGATGTGGAACGAAATTACGACATACACGATAAAGAAATGCTGGGCATAATTTGAGTGCTGGAAGCATGGAGACACCACCTTGAAGGAGCCAAATATG
>OY751488.1:3786777-3876693 GCA_963565915.1 Entoloma clypeatum | reverse complement strand
GAGTACAACACAGTATTAGCCGCGGCTTGCAGATTGACAAAGCAATCACACTTTATCAAAACATGTGATGAAGTCTCAGCAGAAGGATTAGCTAAACTATATCGGGACGAAGTCTGGAAACTTCATGGACTGCCGGAATCGTTAACATCAGACCGAGGACCACAATTTGCGGCAATATTTATGAAGGAACTAAATAAAATATTGGGGATCACAACTAAATTATCAACGGCATATCATCCGCAAACAGACGGACAGACAGAACACATCAACCAGGAGTTGGAGCAATATCTAAGATCATTTATTTCCCATCGGCAAACAGATTGGCCCGAATGGATGGCAACCGCAGAGTTCGCCTATAATAATAAAATTCACACGGCAACTCAGTTTTCACCGTTCTATGTAAATTATGGGTTTAACCCTAGGATGGGCGTAGAACCTCGGAGGGCAGAAAAGTCAGAACCGGCAAAAGAATTCGCAGAGCGAATGAAGAAGATTCATGAGGAGGCAGAAGCAGCGCTAGTAAAAGCACAAGAAGAGATGGAATGGTATGCGAATCTGAAACGGGGTGATGCACCAGTTTACAAAGTTGGCAACAAAGTTTGGTTATCGACTAAAGACCTAAAGTTGAACCAACCCTTAAAGAAACTTGCCGAACAATGGATTGGACCCTATACCATAACCAAAATCATTTCGTCACACACTGTGGAACTTAAATTGCCAAAGTCATGGAAAATCCACCTGGTTATCAATGTATCATGGGTCTGATTATTTAAGGAACCACTATTTAAATTGCAAAAGGTGCAGGCACCAAATCCCATAGTTATCAATGGCAAAGAGGAGTACGATGTTGCTAAAGTTATTGACTCAAGGTTGAAGAGAGGAAAGCTGGAATATTTAGTGCAATGGGAAGGTCTGACTCCGGACCACAATGCGTGGGAACCCAAGGATCACCTGGAACATGCCAAGGAAGTGGTGGAGAACTTCTGTAAATTAAACCCAAATGCACCCCGGCACTTACGCGCAAATATCTTTGAAGGACTGAAATTTAAACCATATGAGAACTTCACGGACACCCCAGACGACATCATATCTTGCCTGGAAGTTGAGATCTAGAAAGGGGGTAATATTATGATCATATTTTCACTTTTCACTTTATCTCATCTTATTTCAATCTTATCTTATCTACATCATATCGTACATGAGGACATCTTATCAATCGCGCAGCATGATGCTGCCTCAATGCAGCCTCATGGTATTTACATATATAAGTAGGGTACTTTCACTTGTATTTGATAGCTTGTTCTCTTGAGATTCCCGCTGGGTCTCTTGGCAATACAGTTCTCTTATCACTTCTCCACTTCGTTCCTAAGTTTGGGCTTGCGACATCGTTAGACTTAGCGTCGCCTCAACACATACATTGTAACCACTTCGTCTTTTGTCTGAGAGAGAATAGGCTTAAGAAGGTGTGGTAAATGGAAATGACTACAACGAACTGATGGGAGGGGACAAAATTTAACATTGTTGGATTGAATGTATGGTATGTCGTAGAGTGTTTGCACAATATCACAAAGGTCCGACAGTTTAGACCTGCACTCAACTGTCATGGTGGCGGTACAAACAAGGTCAGTGTGCGTGGACTGACTAATTCATGACTGTATGCGTCCAAATGATATATACTGGACGCCACAGAGTATGCCGAGAACAATGTGGCATGATGTGGATCATGAGCGTAGACTCCTGAATCTTTGATGTTGATGATGATTATGATGATCACACCAGGCAAACAGCAGAGAGTGAAAGCAAAAGGAACCTGCTTGGAAGCTGTGGACGAGCCGAGCATGGATGCACACTTATCTTTGTGACTCTGCATCAAGATTTGAGGGCAGCAGCAGAAACAAGGTCTCTGATGCCTCGTAAGTGTGCAGACATGAATTTCTACCATGTGGGTGGTCAATGCCCCATTTTGGCCCATCACACAGATATGCATGCTCGATCCTGCCCTGGTTGTACCCGCAACATTGGCTAACTTCACTGCAATGCCAGCTTGCAGAATAACTGGGAGACAATCAAAATCTCGCAATTTGAGAATGAGGCTGTAATTTTATTAGCAGAGGTTCAATAGCTATACCGCGAGCACCAGCGAATGGGATAAAGAGGCTGGATCTGGACGAAAAAAACTAATTATTATTATTTTCAGAATATTTATTCTTAGATTATCATTTCGGCATGCACTCAAACTTATCCACTTCATTCAACTTATACACCATGCCCCTGCCATGCCCCTCTGATTAATCGACCGTCCTCATGTCCATTGAAGGATATTTAAGGCAAGCAAATCCCTTTTGACCCAGCGGCATTCTAACCTAACCTCACCTCCTCCCCACCATCCCCTACCACCAACTACCCATGCGCCGCCAAAAACCCTGTCCAACTGACACCATTCATCGCGGCAGTGGTGCGGTTCAGTTTTTGTGGAACAAAACTGCGTCTTCATACACCCCTCTGATCCTTACCAATGTCGCCACCCAGCTCCTTTCCGTTCCTCAGCTTCTCCTGATGACCAGCCTAGTCGTAGATCCTGGCATCCCCCACATGGATTTTTCTGACCTTTTGGGGCCCACTGTTGCAAACACCCCAGACCTAACCAACTTTCTTGACTTTATGGCTTTTCATGGCACCGACCCCTTGGACCTTGCCTTCTTGGATGAGCTTCTCCCGGCAGACGCCACAGGCCCTCTTGCCCCATCCCCTCCCATCCCATACCCTTCAGGCTCTGGCCTGCACGAGCCAGCCGATCCCGCCCTTGGTGCAGGTGTCGGGGCCTACTGCGGCGCCTTTCTTATCTACAGGCGGCCAGTTCTTTGACAATGCTGCATGAGTATTTTTTTTTGTGTGCCGTTTAACATGTCAACTTAATAGTAAATTTTTATCGCCTTGCTGTAGGCACACGCTTTGGGAGTACAACCAATCTTTATATTCCCTAGGTGAGGTGATACACAACCCTACAGTCCTGGACAGCGATACCCCCCTACCACCATTCAATCCTCGCCTCTCCAGCCCCAGGTTTCTGCCTAACCACGGTAGGCGTCGCGAGCCCAAGCGCTACGCCGGACCTTATCAGCGGTAAGTACCCCACTTACAGCATTCAAGGCTCAGTATTAACCGGTGTTCATTTTATTTACCCAGACCAGGATGCTGAGGGGACCCATCACATCTTCGACATGCATATATAGTGTTTAAGGATTCAGTCCAGTCTGGTTTTTTGACCCAAAAAGGGTAGGACCAGAGACCAGACCGGTCTTTTGTGGTACTCAAAAGGGAAAAAAACTGGACTGAACTGCTATAAACTGGTCTTGGTTGACCCACATGGTGAGACCAAACTGGTTTGAACCAGTTTAAACTGGTCTGCAACAAAAATTAGCTGCAGTAGGTATACTCACCTACCATGGTGTTTTTTTTGAGTTTTTTAATGTATTTGATGATCTTTTGACATGAAATAAAATTCCAAAAAAAGCCGCGGTAGGTAGACTCACCTACCGCGGTTGAATATTGATTTATTTTGATATTTTCTTGACACTGACAGCTGATGAAATCACCCAAGGAACTAATAATACATTGAAAAACTCAAAGAAAAGACCGGTTTAAACCAGTCTTTTTGTGGTCTCTAAAAATCCTGGAAAATGATGAACCAGAGACCAGTGGTAATGCAAAACCTTAGAGACTGAGACTGCAGTCCAGTCTCAAAACCGGTTCTCGGTCCTTGAGACCGAACCCTAAAACACTATGCATATAGTACCACGATCCTTTCTATACTTCTTTTAATAAGACCTTTTTCCTGCAATTTCCATGTGAGAGGCAAAAGTCAGCCCATCCCTGGATACGCGTGCATGCTGGGCAAGTGCTGGTAAATGGCCCCTGACATGCCTGGAAACCCTTCGCATGTCCTGCCCTAGAACATGCGTCCAACACCGGCCCCTCCCTCTCTCCCCCCCATGAACCATGCATATCCAGAACCGATGCTGGACCCAGATCCCATCTCCGAAGTGCGAATTATGAATTATTAGGCATATCAGGAGACAATTCCCACACAAGACCCCTGGCCCAGACGGCATTCCCAACATCCTACTCCAAAAATCAGAAACGATTCTGACTCCTTTCCTATGCCGTTCTATGGACCTGATGCTCAAGAAGGCATGTCACCGTGCCACCGCCAGGCTGTGCACTCTGTCAGAGTCACACCCCTGGCAGAGATCATAGTCAAGTCCCACAACGAGATAAACAGATATGCAAAAATTGCCCATCCCACTAACATACACACCCTCTCCAAAGGTGTTTGAGCAAGTACATAGTCTGGTGGGCTGAAAGGCCCACTTTGGCCTTTCTCGTTGTGGGCTTCGGCTCTTTGTGCCCAGATTTTTGTTGTCAATAAATTGGTCTTCCTCATCACTGATATTCTTTTGCTTTGCCATGTTGGAGATGGTTCAAGCGCAATGACACTGAGACTCAAGTTCCTCAGTTCTGGAACAGTATGTACAGATTTTCAGATCTTTAGAGATTCATGATCTTTAGTGATGGACAGGGGTAACCCACGGGTAAAAAATCCATACCCATACCCCTACCCTCGAAAAACTGTACCCCCTCATCAAGGGTAAGAAAAACCCTCACCTATGGGTGAGGGCTTTCGAGGGTATGTAGGGGTATGGAATACCCACGGGACAGCACACAAGGGTAGACACCCTTGGTGCTACGCAGCCTGTCTGCATGCCGCGCGCCATCGCGGACCTTGTGGAAGTGCACACACGACCCTCCTTGCTCATGCGCGCATCACGTTGCGTCCCAGTGCTCTCGTGTACTACACCCACCCTGTCGTGGACCTCCCAGCCCACCTCCCCTTCTCTAGCCACTGCCTTCACCTCCCGCACCATTTGGCAGACGGGTAGGTGGTGGGAGTGGGCGAGTATGGGAGGGTGGGGAATGGTGAGGGCCATTAGGCAAGAGGGCGTGAGTGGGGCCATTGGACATGAAGGGGGGCCGTTGGGCACAAGTGGATGCCGTTGGACGCGAAGGGGGGTCATTAGGCACAACAGGGGACTATTGGGCACAAAGAGGGGGCCGTTGGGCATGAAGGGGGGCTGTTGGATGCCGTTGGGCATGAGTTGACACAAGTGGGCATGAGTTGATGTGAGTAGGGGCCGTTGGGCACGAGTGGATGCCGTTGGGCATGAAGGGGGGCTGTTAGGCACAACAGGGGATTGTTGGGCATGAGTGGGGACTGTTGGGCACAAAGAGGGGGCTGTTGGGCATGAAGGGGGGCCATTGGACATGAAGGGGGACTGTTGGGCGTGAGTTGACATGAGTGGGCGTGAGTTGAGGTGCAAAGGTGGGGCTGTTGGACACGAGTCGACGCCATTGGGCATGAGTCAATGTGAGTAGGGGCCGTTAGGCAGGACGGGGGACCATTGGACGAGAAGGGGGACCATTATGCACAATGGGGGGCCGTTGAGCATGAGTCGACAAGAGTGGGCATGAGTCAACACAAGTGGGCATGAGTCAACACAAGTGGGCATGAGTCAACACAAGTGGGCATGAGTCAACACAAGTGGGCATGAGTTGACGCATGTAGGGGCCGTTGGGCGTGAAGGGGGGCCATTGGGCATGAGTAGGGTGGATAAAAGTATCAACTTCAACTTCAACTTGTTGATTGTTGATTGTTTGGCTCAACCAAACATCATGTGACCCTCCAAACCCGTCCAAACAGTGCGGGTTTTTGGAGGGTAAGAAATTCTGACCCTCACCCTTACCCTCCCTTACTCTTCACCAAAACCCTGAGAGTTTTGTGTACCCTTGTCCATCACTAATGATCTTTGCTAAAAGGATTGTACTGGGAGCTCATTATAGAGTCACACTACATACCCAATTTTGTTGCTGATGCAATAATGCAAGACGCTCGCGCGGAGCATCCAAGTCTTGCTTGAACGTCTCATCTTTCACAACCATCCACAAAACGCCTCATCTTATCCATCACCCTCTTCTCTGAAGGGTCACTCATAATAATTTGCTTCAGGCCGTAGCCGATGGCATTCCTCAAGTTCTTAGCCAGATCAACATTTGGAAATGGCCGTGCTCAGATCTGAATGTATGGATCAAGGTCCTCAACAAGTTCAACACTGTTTTGGAAGAAATCATCCATGATTATGATGTGGAAAAGCTTCAACTGCATGATTTTAGCCCATCGATGAAGAGAATTCTATGTGCAATTTTGCAGTTTGAGAGGCTTTTGCTCGAAAATTCTACCAATCGGAAAATGTACAACTCTTATGATGTTTTCATTACTATATACCTGCTTTTTCTTAGGGCTGACGTTGCTACTATTCAGCGGCTCAACCACCTTCTAGCCTGCTCTAATCTAGTGCTTTGCCCTGCGCAACAATACTCTGCACAGACATCTGTCAGTCATGCTTTCAATATTTTGACTCCCTGTCTCCAGTCCCTTGCCAAGAAGTGGCCTCATCTACGTGAATATGGCATCGGCCTTGTGGATTTGACCAGACAGAATGGCAGCTCAGAAGTCGATGTACTTCCTTCGGAAGCATGCCAAGTGAGCTTCAGTTTTTACAAGACAGACGTCAAAGCCAGTGGGGCAACAGATAAGAAAAAGGAAGCCAAAAAGCTGAAAAAGATGGAGACAAACTCTGCAAATGTCTCTCAGAGTTCTCCTCGCAAGGCTTCCACAACACTCACTACTTTTAGCTCAACCGCAATCAACATTCATATTGATGAACAAGAGATATTCTCGAAGTCGGTGATGAATGTATTGGCCAATACCATCAAAGCTAATTCAGTATCGGATGACAAGAAATTTGAGCTCATGTGTCGCACTTGTGCTGCAAAGGCACTGACCAAGGAAAAGGAAGCGGACCGCATCAAGCTCGTCATTATAAGACTGCTGGCCATTGCTATCTTTGATCACACTCATGTTGAGAGAGGCTTCAACTTCTCTTTTTATGCTTGAGCCCGACCTCATTATGAACCTTGTGAAACTGCTCCAAATTGATATTAATGTCAATTTGCATGTGCAAACAGCAGCAATTGTGGCACTGGATTCCCTTGCTCACTATCTATCATTCAAAGAATCAGGCCTCACCGCAGTCAACACCGGCATCAATCATGTCATTTTGGTGGCTCTCCTTCCCAAAACAATCACCGATGTCGCAGATCCAGACTCAACACTACCACAGTCATTCATGGATGCTCTCCCATCATTTGTTACCATCATCGCCTCTCATTCCTCTGGTGGCAACATGTGGTTGGGGCTGGTCTAATCCCCCTTTTGATACAAGTGATAGACAACAAGTTGGTCTCAATGAGGTTGGACAAGTACAATTGGCCCATGGGCCCAGTATCATTCCTGCAATCCTCTCCATCTTCACCTCCGAACAACATCTCAAGGCTTTGCTCAATAAGGAGAATGTGGTCCTAGTTGGAACTGCAATCGATGAAGTGATTCCTCATCACACCTCCCTGAAAATGGCCGTCTTTGACACTCTAAAATCCATTATAATTAAGATTGAGGCTTTGGGGCAAATATTTGATATCCCTTGGGAGTCCCGGTAGATGTATTTTCTCATCCCTGCTGTGCCATCGGGTGCTTTTGTGGATACCAACATTGTGATGGAGGACATTGGAGCTGCCCCTGTCGCATCCACAAGCCTAGTGATTGCAGAAGAAGAAGAAACAGGGTTTCACAACAATGAGGATGATAGCCAGACCCCAAACTGCATGATAATACCATTGTCTCCTTCATTGATGGTTTTGGTCAAGGCTATACCTCGGACACGAAAGCCAACGCACCTACAGATGGGTGCCTGGATGCTCCATTGCGAGGGAGACTCTCTGGGGGGAAAGATAGTTGCATACTCTGACAACCAGTGACGTGAGCAGCAATGAGAGGGCAGACAGATAAGCCAAGCTCATGGTCATGGGGGAATCCAGCCACCCTCTATCTCTCCCACCGACGCTACACCGCCCTCTCCCCATCAGCATCTCAGCAATGAAGCAGAGCTTCTACAAGTGACTAAAAAGGAGATGGAAGAGGAGGTGGACAAACTCACCATGACATGAGCACTTCTCTCGCATAGACCTCCAATTCCCCATGTCAAATTATTGCAAGGCCTGCGAAACAATAACGAGATGCCAGATTAGGGCTGTCACTCATCTTCAGATAGCCTGCCCCCCACTGAACACTTTTCTTCACAGAATCGGAAAGGGACAATCCCTACTGCAACTGGTGCAAAGAGCGGCAAACGGAGATCTGGGAGGCGTCACTTCATGTATGAGTGCCAGGCATACGTCAAAGAGAGGTTCAAGCTATACAAGAAAGCCAGCACAAGGGCGAAAGACCTATGATAGGTTATGTCAAAACCAGAAAGGATTGAATCCATGGCTGAGTTCATGGTTGCAATGGGCAGATTTGATGAATGCACAAGGTGATGTAGCAACTCATCTATACACTACTAAAAGGTAACTACAAGTAATAGGAATGCCAAGACACATGGCGATAGAACCACAGCGACACCATCCTCTGACTCCTGGAAGTCGGGGTTGCAATGCTGACCCCCAGCTAGGAACAACCCAATCCCATGCTGGTGCATTTTCTGGCGCCTTCAATGTGAACTGAAGAAGGTGGTGAAGTGGTCTGTCCCAATATATCGTGCGGGGACAGTAAAAACGGGGTTTCCACTGTCAGATTGATTGGACTGGGGGTATGATGGCTGTCAGTGATGCACTAAAGACCGCGGGGCAGACCAGGCAAAGGGCGTGACAATGTGTTTGTGGAGTTGGAAAATTGCTTTAGCACACCAATTGTTCCAATCCAATTGAGTGTAAGTGGATTTTCAGAAACATCTGTATTGTCGTTTTTGATCTTATGCAGTTTATTACTCAAGTAGATACTTTTTTGATGTACTTGCTATCTGTTTGTCTTTTGAATACCATCCTATATTCCAAGGTAAAGGAGATTCAAAATTTAAAAATAATTATTTGTGGTTATGTTTTTTTATTGGGTTTATTTAGTTTTATGGCTACTTCTATCAATGCTTCATTTACATCTTCATTATTTTTATGAAGCACTGACTTATTTTTACTCTTTTGATTCTGCAAGGTTGATTCTAACAGATGCTTGTATGAGCATGAACCAGATCAAATGAGGTCGAATGAGCCACAATTGAAGATGACAAGATTGGATCAGATTTTTCATGAGACATCAATTGCAACCATCACCGTTCTTGGTAATATCACACTGATTAGCATTCATTCATGCCATGATTAGGCCAATAGTATGCTCCACCACTGGATTATTAATGAGTATTTAATAGGCACAATCCATCAGATGTAACATCAATTGATTATCCTTTCAGATGCTATCAGCCTGGTATTGTCAGCCAAAGCTTGATAATATATTTCCTTTCCTAAGCCAATGATACACTCACCAGGTTGTAGCATTCTTTTGTTATATCACAATTATTATTTGGTTGACATAATCAGTCAAGTACACCATTGATTGTGTTACTGCTCTACTCTTTTCAGACAATACTGGTCTGGTGTCATTTGCCACAGCTTTATAATGTACCACCTTTCCTAGGTTGATGGTATGTTCCAGATTATACCATCCTAACAATTCTTGATTATATATGTATGCCATGAAATATAACCTGTAGAATTATATTCTTAATTTCTAGGCATTATCTTACACTCTCTATATGACACAGTGTGATAATTTATGATAGTTGATTACAGTGCCTCACAAAACTGATTCAATGTTTGTTGCTTTTTGAATACCTTCAAGATAACTCTGCAAAGAATACCAATTGAATTAAATCTTTGTTTGGTATATAATTGAAAGCCCTACTTCAGGGCTTTCAGAATATAAAGGAATCATATGATTTAGATCAGAATCCATGGAGATATGATTAAATTAAATCAGCAACTCATTGAATCAGTTTTGTGAGTACCTATAGCAATTATCAGAATCAAATGCTTCACTGATTGTATGGTAACCAGTTGTCATGACTTACTGATGGAACTTGAATAGAACCCTGATGGGTTGTCAAGGAAAGTTGTATAAGAAGAATCCAACCTCAACAGCCTCCATAATTAATCATGCGCCCTATCTCCTCTTCCCACAAGGAAAACATTCTTTCTCTGGCCTCCAATGGTCACTCCACTTGTCATATTGCCTCTAACCTGGGTGTCAGCCAACCAACTGTCTCCAGAGTGCTTTAGAATCTTCTTCCTCATCGCAATCTCTCTTCTGGTGATTGTCCATCCAAGCTTTCTCCCACCAACACACGAAACATACTTTCACAAATCACCTCAGGGAGAGCCTCCAATGCTGTGCAGGCTACCAAACACATCAACACTGTCATCTCCAATCCTGTCTCCCCAGAAACTGTGAGAAGGGTTCTCAGAAAACATGAATTCAAGGCTGTAACAAAGAAGAAAAGACCTTTTTTAAAGGCCATACATCGGAAGAGGCGGTTGGCATTTGCTATGAAGCACAGGGAATGGACAGTGGAGGACTGGAAGAGGATCATTTGGTCAGATGAGACCAAAATCAACAGGTTTGGGTCAGATGGCAAGGAATGGGTCTGGAAAAAGAAGGGTGAGGGGCTTATTGAAAGAGAGGTTCAGAGCACAGTCAAGTTTGGGGGAGGAAATATTATGGTTTGGGGTTGTATGGGTTGGGAAGGTGTGGGGAGACTTGCAGAGGTTGAGGGGAGGATGGATGCTGATCAGTATGTGTCCATTTTGGAGGACAATTTGCTGCCCAGCATGGAGGAGAGTGGAATCTCTGAAGAGGAGATCATTTTTCAGCAGGACAATGACTCCAAGCACACCTCCAAGAAGGCCAAAAAATGGATGAACAGCAAGAATATTGCTCTGCTGGATTGGCCTGCACAGTCCCCAGGCCTCAATCCTATTGAACACCTCTGGGTTCATATTAAAAGGAAGTTGAATGAATATCCAACACCACCCAAGGGAGTCTGGGAGATTTGGGACAGAGCAGCAGAGGTGTGGAATAATATAGAGCCAGAAGTGTGTCAAAACCTGATATAAAGTATGCCAAGAAGGGTAGAGGCAGTAATCAAAGCTAAGGGGGGTAATACCAAGTACTAAAGTATAAAATACTGTATTTATTGTACATACTCACAAAACTGATTCAATGAGTCCCTGGAGTAATTTGATCATAAATTGATCATTTTTTATGGAAATTATTGCAGATTCCGAGAGTCCTGAAGCAGGGCTTTTAACCAGATACCAATACCTTCTTTTGATTGGCATTATTTGCAAAGTTATTTTGAAGGTATTCACAAAGTAGCAAACATTGAATCAGTTTTGTGAGGCACTGTATTTCTACCTGTCTGAATGATTATAGCTTATATAGCCTATCTGGACATATCAATGTCCCCCCAATTTTGTGATGGTTGAGCACATTTGGCCGCCAGTTTGGCTTTTGTGGGCTGCTTGTTATTTGGCGCCATTGGGCGGTCAACAGTAGAATGAAGACAATGTGCACCATGACTCGGATTTTTGGAAGTAAAGTCATCATGTGCATTTTGGATTCATTCACATTGTCAAGTTCAATTTCGCACATCACAGCTCCTCATCACAACCTCAAACTGCCATGACCCATCAAATAGCTCCTCCCAGGGCTTCTGATAGAACATCAGCATGATGAAGAAGCAGTTGGTGTGGAGGCACCCCATGACTGTATGCCAGGGTGAAGTATTTCAATGATTGATTAATCAAGTATCTAGTAGTATGAAATCAGAGACACTGAGTGTAATCGGAAGCCGCCATAAATCACTATCACTTTGCTCATCCTTATGTATGATAAATGGATGGCCCTGACTCAGAACAAATTCAGGCACATGAGTGGGCACAAAGAGAGGGGTTTGGGCATGATTAGGTGCACATGGATGTGGTTGGATGTGAGGGGAGGCCATTGAGTGTGATTGAAGGGTGTTGAGTGCGGGTGGGCGCCATTGGGCACACAAGAGAGGACATTGGGCACGAGATTGGGCCATTGGGCAGTAGAGGGGTCCTTGGGGGGTAGAGGGGTCCTTGGGCATGAGGGTGGGCCGTTGGGCACGAGAAGGCGGCTGTTGGGTGGTGGAGGGTGAGGGGGCAGCTGTTGGGCGGTAATGGGGCTGTTGAGCATTAGAGTGCAGCCATTGGGCAGTAGAGGGGTCCTTGGGCATGAGGGTGGGCTGTTGGACATGAAATGGGGGCCGTTGGGCATGAGAAGACAGCCATTGGGCAGTTGGGCGCGAGGGGGTGGATGTTGGGCGGTGGAAGGGCTGTTGGGCGCGAGATGGGCTATTGGGCATGAGATGGGGCTGTTGGGCATGAGATGAGGTTGTTGAGCATGAGTAGGGGTTGTTGTGGCCATTATGAGGGGGTTGTATGGAAGTGGAGTGGAGGTGGGGGATAAAAAAAGTGTGGGAATGCCTGTTTTGCTGGCCATTGTATTTATGATTTGACTTTTGGCAATTGCCGAGAACGCTTGGCAGTCAATGCTGAGCAATTGCATGTTGTTGAAACTCAGGCTCTCGATGCCCAAACTGTGGTCAAAGGCCCTAAATATACTTCTTAACTGATGTAGATATGCTCATAAGCTTATAAGAAGTATATATATATACATATAGTAGGAATTTGAACTATACATGGTAGAGAGTCTGGGCAGCAACTTGATGTATTGGATCACACTGTAAATTGTGATAAACAGTGCATCATAGGTTTCCTCAAACACAAAAAACACTATTTTCTCACTTTCTCCTTTCTACAACCACTTTAGGGTACATGTACTGTATATATATTGTTGAAATATTGCATTTGAACCTCTTCAGGATATTCAAATGAAGTCCAAAGTCTCAATAAGGTGAATATGAGTCAAATAAGATGAAATTTTGTTCAAAATTTTTATTTCAGCCTTGGATTCCCCACATTCAGAGGATCTCCCAGTACCTTCATTTTTCAAATTGGGTTCATTCATTAGAGAGATATAACACTTTTTCTGAAATTTGCACATTTGATTATTTCTATCTTATCTGGACTTGCAAAGACTATTGATACTTCAGAAGGTGAATACATATCCAATATCTAGTTCTATCACTTCAAACTATTATTTGACAATGGGAAAGGGGCCGCACATGCCCATGTGATGTATTTTGCACATTGTTTACTATTATTTGGTTCAGAGCACTGCATTTCTATATCATAAAATTGTGGCAAAATAAATACATATTGAGTGACATATAATCCCCTCCTACCTAATTGATATGGTAGAAACCCTCACTTGTTCCTGTGTAGACATAATAAGTAGACATACGACGTCCCGGACAGCTGCCCACATGCACTCGACACGCCCGATGCATGCATGTGTCCTGCATCATCCAATGTCAAATGGATGCATCCACAGCTGTGACTTCTTTTAGCATTACTTTGACCTCTTTTGATATATTATCATGAGCATCTTTCTTGTAAGCTTTGATTCATGGGTAGATTGTATTTTTTTTGGACATGATCAGGATTAACCTAAGTAATAAATTTAACTGGTTAATTTTGTCAAATAACCTAAAATAACTGGTTTAAACCAGTTTTAACCATACCTCAACTATTTGTGTCGAAATTTGACTGGTTAATCAAAGTTTAATTAAGGTTAAGGCCATCTAGTGTAGATTCTTAACTCAGTCAAGTCAGGTTAATGAATTTTGAGGTCATTACTTTGTAATGTGACTTTGAAACACTACTGCTGACCCTGCTGACTTGCTTAATTGAGCAACAGAGAAATCAGTCAAACACTGGGCATATGCAACTGGACCAGTTGTTGCCCAAAAATCCAAATGTTTGCAGCGACAATGGAAGGCGGAGACAAAGGGGCAACAATCCCTTCACCAGTTCCAGTTAACGTGAACACCAGCCAAAAAGCCACCCTGTTGCGATATGGGGTCAAAGACCACCCTGTTATGGTTGACAAACCCATGCAATGCTTAGGCAGAGAGGCTTAAGTAGCAAAGGCAGATACCAAGGTGATTGCTAGATCTGGGGAATACATGCAATGTATCTACCCTATATATACTAGAAGGTCGAGTCATCTAGATGACTCTAGAGCGGTTCCAGTCTGACTCCAGAAGCGGACCCAGAGTAGGTGTCTATGGTAACTGCTGCGGCGTGAGTCAGAGTATCTAAGTATAGTCCAATAAGTAACATGATGTCAAGGATGTGTGAGAGTAACCATCTAGATATGGTAACGATGACCATACTGTAGTGAGTAAGCGGAGGCCGGGGCCCGAATGATGTAAAAGTGAATAGTAAGCCTGAAACCAATAGATAAGATGAAACTGGCCATTAATCAGATAAGGCCTCTATGTCTTGTATCTTGTCTGAGCGATCAATGCCATGGATAGCGAATCCATAACACACCCTTGGCAGCCAAGGGCATTCCAAGACAGCTGAAGTTTTGGCTGGACTAATTTGCATCTGTGAGGAGAGTGTCAAGGCAGAGATTCCAAGTTTGGATGAGGCTTTCTTGACCGTCGAGATCTATGAAGAGGAGGGCATCAGTTGCGAGCAAGGTGCTGTTGTCTCACCACCATTTCTCAGGGAGGTTCAGATCCGCGAGGAAAGTGTTGAGATTATGATTTCTGCTACCTCTGGAAGTGATTCAGGGGAGTTTGAAGAGAATGAGATGGACTGGGAGGACGAGCTTCACAAGAAGGTTGATTCAGGAACTGCTGTGGATATTCGTGGATGGGATGAGCTGTGTATGCAGATTGAGGTTGATTTGAAGAAGGGCAAGAAGACATTGCCTGTTTCACAATCAACAAAGTTGCTTCTTCTCTGGAATTTTGCAACCTTGCAACTCAAAGGGCTTGGCAGGATAGAAGCAAGTCAGCAGATTGCTCATCAATGGCATAAGAGGAAGGGAACCCACTTTGCTCATCGGATATGTGATTTAGCACCTATTATCAAGTCTTTGAACAGTTGCCATGAGAAAGGCAAGGGGGTCAATGGAGTGGTTGAATACTGCTTCTGGATGAACGAGTCCAAAATGCTGCGCGGGATTGGTTAATGGTGCAGCCTGCCAGTGCCGTCACTCCAAAGGATTTTTAGAGTACCCTCAACAAAACCATCTTCCCTCTCCCTTAAAAAGCCCTTGAGTTTATAGAGTGCTTGTTGATAGTTGGTGCAGTTGGGTTGGAGGTTGACAACACTTAGCAAAGGTGTCTATAAGGCGAGAATGGTGAAGTACAAATTTGTGGCCATTGCCAGCCACTGCGACGTGCTGCTCCACTTAGGCTGCTTGAGAAGGAGATTATTCCTATCTTTCAAGATGAATCTTGCTTCCATGTTAATGAGTACAAATCAAGAGCTTGGTGAGTTCATTTTGATTTGACTGCAATGACTCAGAGATGTTCATGTTGAACTTGCAAAAGGTTACATGAAGGACAAACAGTTCTGCAGAAAAAAGGACGTGGACGACTCATTCACATTTCAGAATTCATCAGTCCAGAGACTGGCCGTTTTGTTGTCTGCAATGCAAATGGTGTTGTGCTGAAGGAAGCACACAAGATAATTTATCTAGGATTAGGAAATAAGACGGGTACAGGTAAAACTGTGGTTTTTGGCCAGCAGGTTCTGTGGGTATGGGTATGGTGTGATTTTTCCCGAACTGCGGCAAAACTGTACCCATTTCCGTGGGTTTGGTTGATAGTCGACGGTTGATCAATGATGACCAACTACAACCACAACTATAACTATGTGCCCAACGGCCGTCTCTTGTCGCCAATGGCTCCCTCTCGCCTCCCTTCACCCCCATCATCCTCAACACCCCCCTTGCATGCCTGACAGCTGCCACTCACACCCAATGGCTGTTTCTCATTGCCAACAGCTTCTTCTCATCCCCTACAGCTCCCTCTCGTCCCTTCATCAGCAAACCCTGGATGGGTCTATAGATGCTATGGAGTGCTCCATAGCAAAGGTCTCCTGTTTAATAGCACCATAGTAACCCATAGCAACCTGTAGTGGCTGGTAGCATCCAGGGTTTGCTGATGTTACCACCTCCTCTCATGCTCAAAGGCTCCCTCTCGCACCCAACGGCCGTCTCTCATCCCCTACAGCTCCGTCTCATCCCCTACAGCTCCCTCTCATCCCCTACAGCTCCATCTTGTCCCTTACTATCTCTTCTTGTGCCCAAAGACTCCCTCTCACGCCCAATGGCCATCTCTCATTGCCAACGGCTCCCTCTCATCCTCTATGGCTGCCTCTCATCCCTTACCACCTCCTCTCATGCCCAACAGCTCCCTCTCATGTTCAACAGCTGTCTCTCATCACCAACAGCTCCCTCTCATCTCCTATGGCTGCCTCTCGCCTGTTGGCCACCAATGGCTCCTTCTCGCGCCTAACGGCCATCTCTTGTCACCAACAGCTGCCTCTTATCCCCTACGGCTGCCTCTCGTTCCCTGCAGCCTCCCACTGCCTCCGAATCTACCCACTGCCACAATGTACTCATCTGCCAGATGGCACAGAATATCAAGGCAGTGGCTGGAATTGATGAGAGCAAGCTGGGAGGCCCGCAGTAGTGGGCACCTATCATAGTATACCATGGTATCTGCATACCATGGTGTCAGCCTAAGCACCATGGGTTTTTACCTGCGACAGGTATGGGTTTGACAGGTAAGAGTGTGGTGTGCTATTTTGGCACCCACAGGTGTACCTGTTTATTCCCTATCCAGGATCCAATGTTGATGCATGTTGGGATGCAGAACAGCTGCTCGTACAGGTTGAGCATGCAATCAAAGTCTTTGAAGAAGTCCACCCAAGTTGCATTGGACTCTTTATTTTTGACCAATCTTCTGCTCATGGCTCTTTCCACCTGATGCACTCAAAGCATTTGATATGAACAAATCAGATGGACGCAAACAATGTTGACAGCATGACACTGTGATTCCACAATCCAATCTCCATCCTGAACATTGGGGGACAACTCAAGTAATAACTCTTCCCAACAGTCAGCAAAAGGGGCTCAAGTGGGTTCTTGAAGAGTGTGGCTTTAATGTGGGCCATCTTAAGGCGAAGTGCTCTCCGGTTTGCTCTGTAGATAGCACTGGTTGCTGTATGGCTTATCTGCTCAGTCAACAAGATGACTTTAAAAATCAAGAATCAATGCTTGAAACTCTTATTAAGAAGGCTGGTCATGACTGTCCCTTTCTCCCAAAATTTCACTGTGAGCTCAATCCAATTGAAATGGTGTGTATTTATTTTGAAAAAGTATTTTTTATTAATATTATACTACAAGTATTGGGGATGGGCAAAGTATTGGTATAGGGAGATCCCAAAACATGGGTTTGCAGAGGCCAAGAAACTCACCATGAAGTGGCTTGATGCCTGCCCTGATGAAGTCGTCCATCGCTTCATCAATTGATTGTTCTGATTCATGAGCTCATATTGGAAGGGTCTTACAGGGAAAGCAGCTCTTTGGGCCATTCACCAACAAAAATCACATCATCAAGTATCTGCACAAGCAATGTTATCTATTGAGGCAGTCTTGAATACATAGTTGACATATTTTTAGGGACAAAAGTGTTGTTGAAAACCCCCAAAAAATTGGCCAACCACAAAATGACATGGGAATAATGAATAAAGAGTGTTTTTGGATGTTTTTCATCACGCTGAATCCAAATCCAGCATCAGTTTGGGCCAGAAAATTGTGGATCACCCAAAACCGAATTTGTTGACTTTGATTGTCCCTAACTGTATGTACTATCGATCCATTTTCTGTTTTCATGTAACACAGCTTCAACTTGCTTCCTTTACCTAAATCTATGTGACTATATCCTTCGTCTGTGCAGCACACCCTCTGCAACGAACTACATCGATGAAGTCGTTTGTGGTGGGTGCGTTCGAGATCGCAGTCGCATACGTCTCGAGAGCGCGTTTCACACCGTTCTGATTTTACGTGGGTTCAAACAACTTGAATTCGCACAAGAAGCTCTCGGCCCCTATCCCTGTGCAATATGGAGCTGATCATGACTAAACAGCCGCGAACGCCTCTTTCCTATCCCTCGCCAGTGCTAGCCAGTGGAAGTGCAGATTGAGTCTTCCCATTGAATACAAGAACATCGAAAACATTAGCTGCATAGCGTACGAGCGAGCAAGACTTAGATGGAAGCAGCCAACTAAACACGCTCCCTCGTGAAACCGAATGCGAAACTAAATGATCGTGAGTATGTGCTACCATGACCCACGGTTGTCACTGTAGACTTACCAGCGTAAAGAGCCAGAGGGTCTGTTCTAATGGCACTCCCTCGATACTTCAAGGCATCACTACAATTTCAGGTCCCTCGGGTCAGCCATGGGCAGTCCGGGAAGATCATTGCAAATGGGACAGTGACTGACCTTGGTCACTTGCACCCCTTGAATCGAAGACAGCCGCAACGCACGGGGATGCTCTTAAAAAAGCATACTCTAACTACGTCGCTCGGGAGTGGCACTGCGACGGTGTGCGCGACGCACAGAGAGATGGAAAGGATGACAAGAGCAAAACGCATCGCAAGATGTTTTATCGAGTTGAGTGAGGTGCCAGTGGGTGGGCGAGAGCCTGGATACTTTTTTTGTAGGTGGCGAACACCGCCACTTTTTATACGCTGTTGGACATGGACGGCAAAGAACACTGGCACCCCGATTCGGAACTATTGATGCCGGGAGTTCGGCCTCGGAATTGAACGTCAGATGTTGAAGAGAGGGGAAGACGGCGAGGGTTGCCTCTGGTGACTGTACTTGTATGATAGTTTCTACTTACCAATGGACTGTGACATAACTTGCTGACCAAAACTTTGTTGACATGCCCTCCCGTATCGTCTGTGGCGAGGACGCGATGTTCGGAGATGGTGGGTCAGATGGGCCGTGAAAGCGAAAAGAGTCGGGCGTCGTTCCCTCAGATGAGTGAGCCAAAGAAACAGGAATCTACGAGCAAACCAAATTCCAGAACGGCTCCCCACGCGTCACCAATCCCCGGGCCTTTGCAATGCCGGTTTCACGCCGGCCCTTGAGTTTGATCATGGGCGGCCTATTTCCAACATGTCCTAACGATTCATCGCTACGATGACGATGCATAGAGGGCACGCCTTCTCTTTGGCTCCACCCATATAGTGTGTTTGGCGTCTGTGAGGCTCCACAGGCTGCGAACTTGTGCGAAGAGGTCAAGGGCTTGACAGGGGTCCCGCCGAAATGCTGACCAGACTCCTACTACCCACGACCCGTGGTATTTATTATGCATGACCCTGAAGTTGGGAATTCGATGGAACGAGGAACCAACTGTTATACACCGTGCAAACTTTTTCGACAAGGAGAAAGCCCTGGCCATCATTGCAGAACATTATGTAGGGCATATTTGCTGGCACGCCTCTCAAACTAGTTTGAACGGGATCTGATTGGCTGCTCCACCATTCAAAGTCACTTTGAGAGGGGTTGCAAATATGCTCTATTGCAGAAGATTGAATTTGGAGGTCTGCCTGGAGGTGATCAATCAGAAGGAATAACACCTCCAGGGTTGAATAATATGAAATAATGAAAAGACAACGGGGAGCCGTCGTTCGGACCTTGCGGCAGGAGCTCAAAATATGCTCGAAGTAAAGGAGATACATGCCCCTCCAATTAGAGGGGTATTGTGGGTACATCAGGTGTTTTAATTCTAGGGTCTGTGCAGCACACACTGTTCTGGATTTACGTGGGTTGTCTAACACAACTTGAATTATCGCGGTGCTCTTCCCACATTCCTCACCAGTGCAGGCCAGTGGAAGTGTAGATAGGGTCTTGATATACTGTAGAATATAAGAACATCGAAAACACCAGCTGCATAGCGTACCCCCAGATACAAGCGACAACACCAGATGGAAGAAGCCAACTAAACACGCTCCCTCGTGAAACCGATCCAAAACTAGATAATCGTGAGTATGTGCTACCTTGACCCAAGGTTGTCACTGTAGACTTACCAGCGGAAAGAGCCAAAGGGTCTGCTCTAATTGCCTCCTTCAATACTTCAAGGCATCTCTACATTTTCAGGTTCCTCGGGTCAGTCATGGGCAGTCCGGGAGGATCATTGCAATTTGGAGAGTACTGACCTTGGTAACTCGCAGTTGAATATCAGACAGCCGCAACGCACGGGGACGTTGCGAAAAAAGCATACTGTAGGTCCCTTCCTCGGAAATGGCACTGCGACAGTGTGCGCGACGCACAGAGAGATGGAAAGGATGACAAGAGCAAAACGCATGGCAAGATGTTTTATTGGTTTGAGTGAGGTGCCGGTGGGTGGATACTTGTTTTGTAGGTGACGGACACCGCCACTTTTTATACGCCAATGACGGTGCTGGACATGGACGGCAAAGAACACCGGCCTGTGACGGAACAAATCCGATTGGGGTTTATTGATGTCGGGATGCTTCAGAGTCACTCCAACTGCAGCCTCGGAGTTGAACGAAAGATGTTGAAGAGAGGGGAAGACGGTGACTGTACTCAAATGAAACTTTCTACTTACCAATAGCCTGTGCCATAGTGCTGACCAAAACTTTGTTAATATGCCCTCCTCGTACCGTATGTTTCAAGCTCGTCACCGATCCCCGGGGTTTGCAACGGCAGTTTCAGACTGCTCGTAATTTCCTCAAGAGTTCCTAGGTATGATCATGCGCGACCGATTTTCAACATGTCCTGACAATTCATCGCTACGATGACTCTTAGGACGGTCGCGGACGATAGTAGAGGGCATGCCTTCTCTTTATACCCCTACCCACCGATATATGGCGGGTTTGGCGTCTGTGGGGCTCCACAGGCTGCGAAGAAGTCAATCGAGCCCAAGGGTTTGACGCGGGTCTCCGTGCCCGCGACCCGTGGTATTTACTATGCGTTATCCAATATGTGGGCAAGCCTGAAGTTGAAAATTCGAAACCAATTGTTGTAGTGCAAGGAGAAACATTTTAACTCATTGCAGAAGATTAAAATCGGGGGTCTGCCTGGGGGTGATCAATCAGAAGGAATAACACCTCGAGGGTTGATTAATATGAAATGAAATGAAAAGACATACGAGGCAGTCTCCGGTGCAGGGCCCTGGAAGGGCAACGTCCGATCAGAACCTCTGGCTGACTTCGAGATGGAGTGATACTAGCACTCGATCTCCGCCTTGGAGGCCTCGGTGTGGTCCCTGCGCCAACCGAGCCACATCGCGTATGGTCTCTGAAGCATCCCGTCTATTCTCCAGATCTCCCACCCCACAGATCTCGATATCCAAAGATCCAAAAATTCACGCGTTACCTCGACAGCACGCAATTCCATCACAACGAGAACCGCGGTCCGGTCGGAGACCGTGAGGTGGTCAATCGTTTCCACCAGCGCTGGGAGAAGAGAAGGGTGGTATATGCAGTCCACGACAAGTATCAGATCGGCTGGGTCGAAGTTACAAAGACGGGAACGACTGGCTGGGATGGTAGCATGAAGGAGGAGCCAATCGAGTTGTTCGATGAAAACGTTTGAACCAGGAGTGGGACGGGCACAGTCCGGCCAACCATTGAAATTAGATACGACGTTTTTTCGAAGCAAAGGAACGAGATCTTCGATATCAGTTGCAGTGTAGCGATCTACAAAAGGGGCAAATGCGATGGGGAGGAAGCCTGTCCCAGCGCTGAGGGAACAAGAAACACGGTTAGAGCCGACCGGACAGCACAACAGCAGGTGTGAGCCCACCCGAGTTCAATAACGTGTTGAGCAGCAAGGGTTTGCTTGTCCAAGAGACTCGTGGTCGAGGCCTCATAGAATTGCTGGAGAACAACTTGGGCAAAATCAATGCTAGTTTCGACGGTGACAAGTATGAATGAAATTGCGAAGCGTATGCTTCTGAAATTCAAACCTGGCTCTCCACAAGACGCTTCCTGTGTCCCCCTTGCGAGTGCGCAGCGCAGTCTTGTCTTGAGAAACCTTTATCTCAATCGTTTTTCGCTGATCTTCGGGAGGCTTGTTCTTATTCTTCCGAGATTTTCTCTTTTGAATTGGTTCAGTTGCCGCTTTTGTTGCAATGTCAGGCTTCGGGCGGTTCAGTTCAAATGTGATGGTCATGATGTCCTTGCGCGAGTCAACATGCCCCAAGCCACGAAAACCTTGATAGTCTGACTGGAGACTCGAAGCTTGCAATTCTGAATAAAGAATGAACACCTTGTTAGCCACGGTTAGCTGATTTACGAATTCAGTTGACGCGTCCAAGGTACCTCTTCATCAGCGTCTATAACACGTTCAGAGGTACTCGGGATCTGAACGGCTCCTCGTTTGATCGGAGGCTTTTCACCAGGTCGATCCATCTTGCCGACGTTACGCAGGCCTGTGGCAGCGATGATGATGGTGGTGGTTGGAATAAACCCTAACCCGACATTAGGGGGCTTTGATGTTTCTACACCGTCATTCCCTCAAGACCTTGCGCCAGAGCTCCTTCAGGCAACCTTTACGTTCTTTCACTCACTCAATATGCCGCCATGATTTTCGCGCCACACCCTTGCCCCTGGCCAGACAAAATCCTTCCCCCAACCATAAAATACCGCCTTTCCGCGAGGAATTAGCGAGGACAGGACAGGACCCACCGTTCGTCGAGGTAGCTGGGAAACCAGGAATACGAAATCAAGTTTTGGTGTGTTGGTGGACTTTACGGCCTCCCCATGCGTCTGACGCGCTTCTGTGATCACCCAGTTTTTCCTGGTCGGGTCAGCCTTGGTATTCTCATATGCCGCTATCGAGACGAACCTGGAGACAGACATATGGATAAGAAAGCTCTCGAGCTCTACCCTAGGCTGGACCACAGCTGTTACAAACCTCGACATAAAGCGGGCCCAGAACGCCGAGGTCATCAAGGTATGTTATTGGCATCCATCTCACAGGTCCTCAAGCTAACGGAATGAGGTTTTGCCGTTCCTTAGAAACTCAGGGACTGGTATTCCTCTATTGTCGTAGCGACATCCCAAGTTCCAAACTTGATCAGACCGTGGGCGGGTGTACTGTTTGTGTCCGTCATGCAGCCGTACGCTGACGCGTCAGAGGGCAAACGGTTGTGTTGGAAGATTTGCCTTTTCAATGCAGCAGTGTGGTTGGCGTGGAAGGCCAAACGCTATCAAGGGGCAATGCAGAGGAGCTTCATGCACCATCCATTATCGGGGCTGTCATACACACTGTTGACGAGCATGTTCAGGTGCGTGGACGAAATGCTGGTTCTTGTAAAATTTGACACTTCTAACAAGTCACAAATCCTTCATCCACCTTGCTTTCAATTGTCTCGCATTGGAGAGTTTTGGTGCGCCCAAAAATCCTGCTGTTTTCTTTCCAATTCAGGCTGTTTTCCAGGATCCGCCGCATACTACTACCTACTGAAGGAAGAAGACAAAGCATCGCCTCAGCAACTGGAATCTACCAGCGCCTACCATTTCCTCGCCTTTTACGTCTCAGGTAAATGCCGCGACCCCTGATCACACATTCCCAAACTCAGTCCCCGCCAGCCGGCGTTTTCTCTGGCCTCGTCTCGCACGTTGCAGCGGCAAAATTCCACTACCCACGCATCGTGGCTCAACTCACATCAGCCGCTAATTGTGCCAAAAAGACCGATACCTGGGCAGCTGCCGTCGCTGCCACTCAAGCCACTGCGAAAACGGCTACCAAAGCAGTGCCTGAGATATTACCGTCTTTGGGTGCATCGGGAGCTATCTATGGTTGCGTGACGCTGACGGCGCTGGCGTTCCCCGAGTCCCAAGTCGCATTGTTCATACCCCCGTCTTACCCTATATCTATCCAATACGGTGTAGGTGGATTACTTCTCTTGGATACTATTGGTATCATCCGGGGTTGGAGGTTTGCTTTCATTTTGATTTGTTTGATATCGGTCACTCATGTTCATCAAAAATCGCAGAATGTTTGACCATTGGGCACATCTAGGTGGTGCGGCGTTTGGCGTAGCTTACTATGCGTACGGTCCGTGGTTTTGGACGAATTTGAAACGGACATTCACTCCTCCAGCCGATCAGAGGTAGCTATATTATTATTGGATTAATCGAAAGCAAATTTTACACATCTCTACAGCACTCATAGCGGCCATACATAGACTTGATTCATGTGGCTTATCCGACGTATGGATTGAGCGATTTTGAAAATGAATTTCGCCTCAGTCATAATGCTTGAATGATCTTGATGCATATGAAGATTCTGCAGGCTAGCCTTGCCACTTTCGTGGCCAATTATGTTTTAATGAGGACCTAAGTGTCCCTCCCCTTCGTTTTTTGAGTTGTTCATACTACATAGGCATGTTCAACCCACGACATGATTGCAATTTTGGTGTCAACCTTTTGTCAATATCACTTTGATTTGAAATCTGTCAAACGATGTTTTTCTACGTCTCTTTCCTCCGTCCACCTCCTTTCCAATCCGCCCTCTGCAGCAACATCCTGATTACTCCTCAAATCGGGAACGACCTGCGCACAGAGCCTTTCGACGAATCGCAAGACATCTACTACTCCTGGTCGAGAGTTCAAACTCCCGACCATGCATCTCCCATGACGCCACGCGAAACAACCACAAAACCAATAAAGCTCACCACCTGGCGCCAGGCCAACGCGTACAAAGAAATACCCGTCCCGCTGCCTCCTGGCGTTCGTGAAGGACAGCAGTGGCGGCTCCTGTTGACGGGATCCAGAGGCGTGCCTGCATGCGAAAATTTTGCGTCTGTCTCCTCGGCCGTCGCGATCGATTTGAATGATGAAAAGGTCGGGAGGACGCCGTTCCCGGTGATCTCGATGCCCATATTGTTTACTTCGCTGGCGTCTTCCAGGAAAGGCCCGAAGCAGGAGCAGATTGAAAGAATCTACCAGTTACGATCGCCCACAGGGACAGATACACCAGAGAGCGGCATTCTGCTCAGGCTAGTAGAACAGACTTCTTTTGACCTTGACAAGGTATGTCAGTCGCCTCCCCCCTGTCGCCTGAAATGAAGAGGAAAATGTGATGATGTATAGATATTCTAGAAAATCTGGGATAGTGGAATCGGCCTCAGTTCGTGGCTGGTTGAGCTCGAGCGCGGGACAATGGACAAGACTGGAGTTGACATTGAGGGGTTAAGGGATCTTTTGTTCGGAGAAGAATCCCGCGACATTCTAGAGCTCGGTACGTCGTGCCTTGTCGCGTTCTGTCTCCCGGGTGAAACGATCGTGTTTTCGTCAGGCTCTGGAATTGGAATAGTTGGCCTGACGTTGGCGGCGCTCCGCTCCACCGGAAGATCTCATCAAGAAGAGAAGATCGTCAACGACCGAATCATCACCACAGATTTAGGTATGAATCACATCATCATACCACCCATATCGTCTGCCTCACTATCTTAACAATTCAAGAATCCGCCATGCCTCTCCTAGAACAAAACATCTCCGCCAACGAACACTGTTACCCCGATACTCATCTCAAAGCGGCTGTCCTTGACTGGGATGAATCCCTTCCAGAGTTCATTGATCAGTTCCCCGAAGGCTTTGATGCTATCATGTGAGACCAAATCTCTTTATGCTTTTCCCCCCTGCTAAACAGAACCCGCTACCTACAGAATGGCCGACGTGGCGTACAACACGGCCTCCTTCCCCTCGCTGGTCCAGACCATATCGCAGCTCGTTCTGCTTGGGAAAAAAACGCCTCTTGTCCTCCTAGGTTACAAGGAACGCGACGCGGCTGAGAGGACCCTGTGGGATCTAATGAAAGTGGTTGGTGTTGACTTTTCCAGGCTTGGCGAGCGGGTGGGTGCGGGAGGTGCGCCCGTTGAGGTTTGGCTTGGCAAAGTATCGTACCCTTGAGGCTTGGCTCTGTAACACGTCTGCCGTTGGACCAAAATTACTCAGAAACGAATGTCAGGCACGTTTTCGTGAAGAAATTTATTGCAATTTGCGGGTTTACAGGTCAACCTATCCACTGCCTTCTATTGGGTCGTTCTCGTCCGAATCATCGTCAAGTGGGATGAACCGTCTTCCTTCTCTCTATACATGGGCTATCAAGCACACACGTGAGGGGGACGATGGAACTCACAAAAGGGGATCGTCGTTCCCTCACTCTCGTGCTAGTAGGCGTTGCAGATACTCCACGCGGCGCAGCGTTCATGTTGACGACGGTACCCTGTCGTTGTATTGCCATGGTGTTGGGTGTAGCTGCGCGAGTCTGCTGTCCTTGAGGTAGCGGCGAAATGCGAGGAGGTTGAGGCACAATATGTGCGATTGGAGGCCTGTTAGACAGAGAAGACGACGAAGTCGAGGGCGTGGCGGCCCTCATTGTTCGGGTTCGCGTCTGGGATCTTGTTGCAGGGGCTGGAGCGGGCATTTTTGTCATTTTCGTTATGGTCGGTGGAGGAATGTCCTTTTCCACAAGTGGTGCAGGAGGGCCTGCTGATTGAATCACCGAGCTTGAAACAGGTGTTATGACGACCTTGGCATTGGTAGCAAGTCGAGAGGCAGCAGAGAGTGATGGAGTAGGAGGCGCACGGAAAGAGCAGCGTCGTTGTTGGCGTGCCATTGCAAGAGTCGATGAAGAAGCTGTTGCCTTCGAACTTGAAGCGATGGTAGAATGGCCACGGTGGAGGTCAGAGGGTCCTTTAGTCGATGGAGCAATTCGCGTGAGAAAAGCCGGGTGGGTTGGGATTTGTGCGGCAGAAGTTGTGGCTCGCGTTGGTGTTTCTTTAGTTGGATGACGAACGAGTACAGCAGGTTGATCAGCGTTAGGGCATTGTGGTTTAGAGGCATTTAAGTTGTCAGAGTCGGTAATTTGTGGTTGATCAATAGTAGAAGCAACAGCAGTCGTCGGTGGGGGAGTATTCCGTTGCGAGCAATTTTCCGTCGTATTCCGTCCGGGGCGTAGAGGAGACTCAGAGATCCTGTCTTTAGTGCGTGCATGTTCCTCTGAAGTTGGCCCCATGCAAGGTCTTTTATTTGCTAATGGAGAAAACGGTGCTTCCGTTGAGGACGATGAGCGGCGCCGTTTTTCTCGTTGAGGTTTTCCGGAATTTGATAAGTCTGGAGTATTCAAATGAAGCGACATGGTCTCTTTAAAAAAGTCCTTGATGTTATTCCGAGTCGTCTCAATATGGAGCGGTATAGCTTGTATCAGAGGAAGGAGGGGCATGATAGCGGCGATGATGGTCCCCTGCTGTTCCTGTAAAGATTGAAAGGCCTGAGACTGTAATTGCAGCGTTTGTGAGTGCGTCTGATTGAACTGAAGCCACGTCAGCAAGTGAAATTGTCAAGAAAAATGTCCTGGCTTATCGTGTAGCCAAATTACCGTCTGGATCGCGTCGATGCGCCTGTCCAGAGCCTCTAAACGCAGCTCGAGATCCTTGTTTAGTTGGCCGAGCTGTGGTGCTTGCGCTGGGGTGCCAATAGATTTTTGGATTTCCCTCTGGCTTCGGTTGACTGGAACATTTGTGGACGTGTACGTGAGAGAAGACGGGAATAATGTTGGGACAGGGAAAACGAACCGAGATCGACCATTTCTGTCGTCAAGCTCTCGTGTTCGCGTTGAAATAATGTGTTGACCATTGATATCTCTCGTTTGGACTCCTCAACAGCGGAGCACAATTTATCGACTCTAGCAGAGAATTTCTCGAAATTTGCTTGTGTATCGTGTAACAATATCCGCATAGAAGTTGCATTCTTGTCCAGGGGGGTAATAGGTGGTAGGACAATTTCTGAGTTGGGTGGTGGTCCTAAGGTTTCCTTCCGAAGTAGATGAGCCCATAGAGCTGTGGATGCTGGCGGATTTGGTGGGATTCCGTGAGCTTTATCATAGTCCAAGGAGGCCTGACTGTTCGCCATGTCCAAGTTGTTGTAGAATGAAGTCAAGATCAATCAATAATAGGGCTCTGCTGAAAAGTCGGTTGTTTTAAACACCTGTTTATAAACGTTGTTTTAAACAGTTTATAAACCATGTTGAAAATGTTGGTCCAAAGTCCGGTTGAAAAATGTTGAAAAATAGTACCTGCTTGGCTAACATCAGAGGCGTTGCCAACATAAAAATTTGAGCCGTTTCTCTACCCTACGTGATATTTGCAAGCCCGTCTTCAAGATGTCATACAAGCCTGCCGAACTTATGTCCAAAGCTGATGTCCTAGTGACATTGAAGAACCTCGACATCCTTCTTAGGCATCTTCCGACTGCGTTACCCATCAAACAGCCCCAGGAATCTAATTTCGGTTGCTTTATCGCTGATCCGTTCACAGTCGACCCGGAGAAGCTTGACCTTACTGGGTGTGAAGTCTCAGCCCTGAGCGAGATGCTCAAGTTTTCATTTGGGTGGAAAGCACGCACGACAGGTGATGGGGTTCTGCCAATCGAGGAGCGAGGTGAATCCATGTGTGCTCTGGCAACTGTGCTATTCAGATTTTACGAGCGGCACCCAGAAAACAATGTTTTGAAGAAATGGATCGTGGATATTGTAATTGGAGCACAAAAGGTCTATAAGGAGTACAATCACGAAGTCAGTGAAATCATTGATTGAGTTCTATTCTATATACTCAAGTTTTGACTGATTGACATTGAATTGATACAGTTACCCGAAGTTGATGCCAATCTCGGTGCGTCCGGAGGCATGAAAACTGGCGAGCCTGCCGGCACAGGGTTGAAGCGAAAGTGATTGGCGAGTTCAGATTCAGACCAAGAGACGGTTGATCCACCAAGTACTAATCGAGGCCGCCCGGCTGATAAGCTACTCACAAGGCTGGCTGTGAAGGTGAAGGATGGGAAAAAAGTGGTCAAGTGGAAGTGCATCGCACCTGAATGTTTACATGTTGCGAAAGGTGCTCCGCAAAGCAGCCGGGTTCTGAAGCATTCAGCGGCATGTAAGCATCTCCGCGCAGCCAATCTCACACTCTGGAAAGAGGCGCAGGCTGCGTCAGGGGACAGCTCATTGGGAGCACGCCTTGAAGCGGCTGACCAGATATCTGCCACCATGCCTACGACCACCGCATCTGGTGCGCAAAGGACTTTTGTTGAACGGCCGCTGCCCTCTGGCGGTCAGTTGACCCTTGATCCTACTAAATTCCGCCAAGCTGGGCAGAAGCAGCGACAGAAGGAGTTGGACCTGTTTCAGGAACGAATTGACCATAAGGTGATGAACCTTCTGTGCGTCCGAGGGATTCCGCCGAGCACGGTAGACTCTTGTCAGTGGAAGGAACTAATGGGGGCACTCAATACAAAATACACTCCAACATCCGCGACGACTTTCACAATGAAGCACATTCCCCAGGAAGCAAATCACATTCGAAAGAAACAAATTGAGCTACTTCAAAAGGAAGAAAATCTTACGCTCACCTTTGATGGTACAAGTATCAGACATCCACAGTCAATCTACACAGTCCATGCCACAACACCGGATCACCAAACCTTTCTCCTTGGTGGTCATGAGGGTTCAAATGAGCGTCACACCATTGGCTGGATTAAAGCAAATATGCTCAAGGTAAGATGATCATTGTTTGACTCGGAGATGCCACCATCTGTAACTGATAATTTACAGACAATCAGGGACATTGGCGAGGAACGTTTTGCCAGCGTTTGTTCGGATAGTACAAACGTAACGAAAGGAGCCCGGCGAGAGTTGGTGGAGGAAATAACCACCCTCGTCAATCTGAACGACTGCATCCATCATATTCAGAATACTATCAGAGATATCACTAAGCTTTCAGATTTCAAATTGGTGAGTGCAAAGCCTTCTAACCTGAGCATAAAAGTGGTAATTGTCATTTGTTGGAATCTCAGATGCTGAAATTGCTCAAGGCTATTCTTAAGCATTTTAGTAAGTCCATGTATAGCACCATACTTCTTCGAGATGAGCGCAATCTCGCTGGAGATGACGAGCCTGTCAAGACCCTCCAGAAGATTGGTAAAACTCGATTTGGCACAATTTGGTCAGCTGCAACATCTCTTGAGCCATGCCTCCCTGCTATTGGACATCTAGTTGGACGAGGCGAGATCAAATTCAAAGTAAGATTTTCTTCTTGTGAACTACAGTAAACCTCACTAAATCTCGCCGGAAGAAATCAGGTTGTGCAAAGCATGTTGAAAACACGAGCAAATGGAAAGCTTGCCTGCTTTGAACAGGATATCTTACGGTACAACAACATTGTAGCTCCTTTCATCCGTTCGCTTTGGTCCCTTGAAGCTGCGCATGCAAATGCTGCTGACGTCTATGCCTTTTGGCTGGCAATTGCGGCAGTGCTGCAGGATTTGCTCTCAAAAACCCTGATGAATCGGGAGTTCCACTCAGTCTGGCAGTATCTGTGACTGACATCTTCAATGGACGGTACAAAGAGTTTTTTGAAAACAACAACATCTACTTTGTTGCATTTATGCTCGATCCTCATATGTACTGCACAGTGGGGAGTAAAGTTAAAGTGCTGATCATTGAATAGGCTATCCACGGGAAGACTACCTGAGAAAGGTAACTTCAATGGCATTGACATTTACGGCCGTTCTTCTCCCAGGAAAGAATACCGAGATGGGGGGATAGGAATCTGTGAAAGGGGATAGCTATGGACCACCCGCAAGCATTCCATAAATTCAAGGAATACCTGAAGAACATGCTAAAGAACATGATAGAGTACGCTGAAGGAAAGCCGGATGCCTCAATCGACTCAGCTCTCAAGAGCTGAGATTTTGGCACTTTAATTGAGGATTCCAAAAAACAGATTACCGTGTTCTGGAAAGGTGAATATCCTTTTAGCAAGGCTGATTTTGAGCTTGGACCTAGGAATCCTCTCGAATGGTGGCGTCGGCTCGCAACACATCCTCTCGGCAGCATTCTTTCAGTGAGTACCTAAACGACTCAGATGGTGCCTTGCCAAATCAAACAATGTATTCCTACAGATGCTTGCCTGCAAGATCTTCTCCATCCTCGTAAATTCAATGCCAGATGAGCGAACAAATTCCACAATCACCTGGATGAACTCATCTATTCGAGGATGTCAAGATGCATCAAGAGCCCTAGACGTAGTATTGATATATCAAACAATTGTAACTACAGCTCAAGCGTGATACATCATGAGTTGTCATTATAGGTCCGATATATCATGGCCTCTGATATATCAGCTCTAGCTTCATCACACGCTGTCATCTTGACAGTTGCTTCTCGCGCCCTGGTGGTGCAAGGTTACAATCTTGGTCCCATCAAGGGATTTCTTGGCATCTATTTTTGTCATGGTTGATGGGTGCATGGCCTGCCGCCTGCGCAGCGCCACTCTATAATATGTTTCTCTGCAAAAGACATAAAAAAGAAAGACATATTTCTGGCTGGTTCTTGTCAACTCACAGGATCTATAGCTAGAACAGTTCTTCCCTCAAGTTCCCTGTACTGTCCATCCTGACAGCCTTATTAACAAAACTTCCCAAAAAAACATAAATGGAAACATATTCCATTTTATGTGCATCAGAGCTCAGCTCGTCATACAGATTGGGGTATATATATATATTTGCAAGATTTTTACACTTCAAGATACATTCAAGTAAGAATACAATGCAGCAAAAAACATCAAGATTGAGGAATGATAATGACGACCATAGTAGATATGGCAAGTTTGATTATAAGTTGAGATTCGGGCTGTTTCTTGCACCTTCGTCTGACCTTTTCATTTCTCGGATGTACAGCTTCGGGAATGTCTTATTCAAAACAATACCATTTACTAAGTACATTCCCATTGTATCTAAGAGAACCATTGAGCAGAGCATGTAGCACGAGTCAAATATGTTTTTTCGCCACATACTTTACCAGTGTCATGTGATGGTGGACAGGGCGAGATGGACGGGAAGACCCACCAGCCTCCACTCGTCGCCTCTCACGCCCAACGGCTGTCCATCATGCCCCATGGCTGCCTCTTGTGCACAACACCCGTCCTTAACCCACAATGCCCGTCCCTAACGCCCAACGGCGTCCCTCATGCACAACGCCCGTCCCTCATGCCCAACTACCGTCCCTTGCTCCCCCAACGTGCCCAATGACTGTCCCTCGTGCCTCATGGCCGCCTCTCGTGCACAATGCCCGTCCTTAACCCACAACATCCGTCTCTAACGCCCAACGGCGTCCCTCGTGCACAACACCTGTCCCTCACGCCCAACTGCCGTCCCTCGCTCCCAACATGCCCAACGCCTGTCCCTCGTGCCCAGCAGCCCTGTCAACCACCTGGGGACACGAAAGCGAGGCCGAGACAAGGCAAGATGGATGGAACAAGGTGAGTGACAGGGGATCAAGGGGCTGGACTAACAAGAGATGCGGCGGGACGGGATCAACAGGACGGGATGAGAGACGCAACGGGACACAGGATGGGAGACGCGGCGGGGCATATGGAGACCCCCAGCTTTTCTGTACTCCCCCCCCCCACACCCATTACTATGCAGAAATAATTATAATATATTTTATGATCTCATATGTTCGGAATAACATGAGTCCTACTATTTGTGACCAGGAGTTTGAAACTTTTTCAGAGATGCTTGAATAGCTCTACGTGGACTGCGTCGATTACCCTCGGAGTTTTTTCCCACTGAATGAAGAATGACTCAGCTAGAATACTGCACCTTAACATGAGCAATAAGTGCACAGTAGATCCCGACCAAGGCTTTTCGGTGAGGGGGAGTTGAAAATTTGGGGTGTTTGAAACCTTCATAACAGCTTGGTCACACTTGGCACTTCAGTCTCCGACTGGCAAGCGATGCGTCTTCAGTGAGCTGACCATTCAGCCACGTTGGTGTGATTTGAACACCACTCGAAATTGTCACGTCAAGTCACGCCCAAAAACACCCTCAATTTTATTTCACTGCCGATTCACGCTACAGTGCGTTCTGCGACCCAGGCTTCAGGATTTGGAGTCTAGGGATCCATTGGATTTTGCCTCAAAAGCCCCATGTTAAGCGGTCCAAGGGATCTGGGTAGATCTGAGGATCTTTGCTGAATTTTGGTCTTGTTTAGACGAAGAAAATCATGGAATCTCTTGCCACCTTCCCAGTTCTGAGAATATCTCTACCAGCTTCTGGAGTGGGCTTGGTATGATAAATACCATGATATCTTCTCACTATAAGCAGTCACTATGTACAATGTAGAAAGTGGTAGACAAGCATTTCAAACACTAGAAACTTTCAAACTCCTGGTCACATACAGTACAAGAATGACTCGGAGGACAGGATTGAGATTGGGAAGGAATATAAATAACTATGCTGACAAATTAAAAAGGGAATGCTGCATGCCGACTCCCAATTGAGGGCCTAGTCCTAGCACCACATGTTGGGAGGCCAGGATATATTGAGGGTCTCAATATATCACCATCTGTAAGTAGCACTCACCATGTATCATGGCTGACCTGTAACCACAGAATTCAATATATTCCACCTACTGACTAGGTTGGCATCAACTGTCATTGATATGATACTTGTCAAACAAGCAGTTGAGTGCTGGGTGTGTCCATTTTTCAATTCCTAATCCAAACTTCTGATAAATAATCCGCATTGCAGAATCCCTCTCAAAGTGCTCACCGTGAGCTGTATAAACCCATCATCAAGTTCCGAAAAATCGACGAGGCAACATTGAAACAACTAAAAGACAAGCAAATATCGAATTCAGGCTCGGCGGGTGATGACGGTGATGGAGGGGATGGAAATGAGAGCTCTTCCGATGATGACGATGACCTGCCTGAACCGGGAGACCTACTTCGCCATACCTCAGACCCTCCGTCTCTGCTGCCAAAGCTTTGCATCGACCCATGTATTGATCTAGGTTCGATGACCCTGCGGGATCTCATCTCAGAGAAGGCCTTAGTTGCAGAAACGCGCACTGAACCTGCCAAGACCAAGGTACAGGTCGTGGAGAAGGGAAAGAAGCTGGACAACTTGAACTGGAATTGGTGACGGTTTTTCGGCTCGATTTGAATTATAAACATCAATTTAATTTTCAACACCTGTTTAAAACATGTTTTTTATTTTCATGGTGTTTTAAACCCATTGGTTTATAAACAGTTTTAAACGGGCTGTTGAAAAGTCTTCGAGATAGCGGATGTTTATAAACATGTTGGAAAGTTGGTGGGAATTTTCAGCAGAGTCCTAATCAATAAGTAACATCGTTTCTCAAAAACGATGAAAAAAGTTGATAGCCCACCGCGAGGGTCGAACTCGCAGCCTTCAGATGCCCGCCTGTAAGAGTCTGACGCTCTATCCGATTGAGCTAGGCGGGCTTCATGGCCGTAAGGGTACGTTAAGTTTATAGGCATAAGAATTCGAGCGTTGCGTAAGGTGACTAAAAAAAACGGGTGCGTTGAAAGACGATCCCAGCCGCGTTCGATAGACATAAGAAGAGGTGCAGGGGCTGATGACGAACGGAGGACCAAAAATGATCATGAAGGCAAAGAAGGTTTGAGAGACTCTGTGGTCTGTACTGTCCACGCCTCCATCTCATCCACGGGGAGTTTCTTCCATTCTTCGTAAACCTGGATATCTTGTAAGCGTGCACTATATCATGAGAGAACACGCCACATACACTGTCTAGTGTGTCAAGAAGCTGAACGACACGTTGGTCCGTGTTGTCCGTTGCCTTCACATTCGCTTCGACCTGAGCCTGGAGTTGCATGTTTTCTTCTTCTATCTAAACGACCATAAGCGGATTAGTTTGGAAACGTTTGAGGTTGCGGGAGGAACGCACTAGCGCCAGTGCCTCGCGCAGCCTCTTCGCTTCGGATTCCAAGATAGGAACAGTCCTCGCAGCTACAGCACCCCGGGGCTCCAGGTCTTCCCGCCATACATCCTTCCCGATTTCGCCTTTGGCTTTCCGGTCCTTGGCTTCGTTGACGACTCTATGCAGAATGTCGATGTTCTCTTGCACCTTGTAGTCTTTGAATGTTTTATCCAAATCGCGCTTCGTGACGTGAAGTATATTGGTATGTGGCGACGACACAGTTGACTCCGGACTTACGAAGTTCTGTGCCTCTATATACTCGGATATACCGTTGAACGTCGCCGAGGCGCCATTCTTGTCCTCTTCGACATACAAAGGGAAGCACTCGGCAAAATCTTCGAAGCTAAGCGAAAGGATTCTGGTCAAAAACTTGCACCTCTTCAAGGAACCGACTTACGTCCACTTGTGTGCTGAGCGCTGAATAGCGAGCTGCAGAGCAGAATGGAAGTGTGTCCAGCGCCGACTTCCTGATTGGTTGAACATGAATTTGCACTTGTGGCGGTGCGGCTAGCCTTGAAGTATAAGACAGAAAATGAAACTATTTGGAAACAATGAGCGGCAACGAGCCCTCCCAAGTGAGAAGGCGCCTGATCGGATGTCATCAACACATTGACTCGAATATCGATTACGTTCAAGTTCTCGAAATGCATCCGGTATATACTCCTTGTCGTGTCGACTGCCGAGAAGCTTTAAATTGGCTGATGGTTCAATTCCCTATTGACATTACGTATATACATTAAATATTGGCTGAACTATTCTATGGTATCCGAGTTTTTTCAATGCACGCTAGTAGGTAGTAATCCCTCTAGAATGAGTTACACAGTGGGGTGCCGCCCGCATTCGTGGTTTGGTGCATCCGATTGGGTGAAGCTGTACGGTTATCGATCGTCTGCGTAAGAGATCTGGGATTGCTGCACATGCCAACCGAGGAGAGAGTCTGGTCCGATATCTCTGTCAAAATTAGGCTCCGAAACGTCCCCGTAAGCGGCGCTGACCCCAGGTCGGTGCATTGGCCCGGTTTATCCCTCGTCTCTTCATGACCTGTGACCTCGTCATCGGCTTCCTCCTTCCAAAACACGCGGTAGACGTAAGTGACAGTCACCAGTAGATTGCACACCATCAACGTCACCGCGGACTTGGGGAGGAACATGTAGTAAGAAATTACCCTCTCCAAGCTATATAAATAGCAACGTACTTTTACATGCAGTACCACTCCGAAGACGCATGTCCAAGATGACGGCACAGGTTCACCTGCTAGTTCGATAAGAACTAAGAGGGCGACAGACGCCGCCGAACTGATAGCACTCGACGCGAAGATCGAAAGAATCAACCGGAGCTGTTTTCTTGGGAGCTTGACGTCCCAAAGCATATATAGAGGCACTGCGATAAGGATTGCATCGGCCATGACATCCGCTTCGCAGATTGCATGAGCCATGAATACTACTTGGCCTCGTGCGAGGGGACGAGCATAAGGCCACTCACTCACAATTACACTGATGCCACCCGCCTTTCCGACTCGACAGGAGAGATGCTGAGATTCAGTCGAAGATAACCTCTCCGAGCATAGAATGATGGCCGGGAGCAATGAACCCATGCTCATGAGCCCAAGGAACATGTTTATGATAAACAACGTCAAGCGCGCCTTTGTTCGGGGCGAGTAAAGTCTGGCTATTGATAGACCGATGCTGATACGGGCAAACCTAAGTGGTCAGAGTCTTTCGTTTGAGACACCTTCAAAGTTTAAACCAGTCAGCTCACCAAACGGTAAGAGGACTAAACAGGATTGCAATCCAGAACTTTGCGAGGGCACGCGAGTCTGTATATTGGAGCATCAGCATAGAATGTAAAACCCTCCTTCAGGAAGGACTGACGACTGTCAACCTTATCTGGCCAAGCAACTGCGAAACCTATATCGAACAAGAGGGCTATTCCGGCGGCGCAATCATCCCACCACAAATGCTGCTTTCGGTATCGATGATACAGGCGGAAGGAAGTGAAGGCAGCCGCGAGACTGTGCACACAGACGGCAACTGCTATGCAGGCAGATGTCAGCGACTTCAAGATGGAAATTAGGAAGACAAAGATTCTCACCTGTCAATGTTGCCACGTTGCACATGCTTTCCGTCCGAGTTCCAACAATTTGGTAGAAGACAGGTGGTTGAACCAAACCCGCCACTGGGGGAGGCACAAACCCGATGATGACAAAGGATGGTATCCATCTGCTTCTCAGCTTGGACGATATCGACCCTGGCGAGGGGGTGGGTAATGTGCCCGGAGAATACATACTTGGGCAATTTAAATGTAGATCAGCAACTATCCAGGGTCATACTGTATGTCTTTTCAGCATGACCCCAAACTGGGATGGCTGAGGCTCCTGTTACACCCACGCCAGCCCACACCTGTGTCTGGTCCAAGTCTGGTCCTGCCTAGGTGGACGTTCAAACTTCAACCATCAAGCACTCCTTGGACAGATACCAGGGCTCGAGTCATATCCCGTACGCAGATGATCGTCCGAAGCTACGGTGCGTATTAGTAGAACTAGTTTTTTTGAGAGGCTATGTACTACTTATCTGTAACCATGTTCTAGTTTTTGATCAGCGGGCGTGGGCAGGGACGACAGTCGCGGCCGCCGCGGAGAGAAGTGTTTAGCCATCCCAAATAAGCCTCCGTTCCCTGAAGGTGAGAACAAGTGAGAACCGGAATTTCCAAACTTGGCAGAAACACACGAAAGAAAATCCTCACCAGGACAGCTGGGAAATGGCTTTCATTGGTCACAGCCGAGGAAAGCGGTACGCTAGTAAGTCCAAAGTGCCCCATACCATCGCCTGCCAATCGCGACGTTGTTCTGGAATTTTTATAACTTTGTTGTCAATGGATGCTGCAGATTTCCAACATGTTCGAAATCCCCTCATTCTCATGACTTGAAGGCACGGCACAAAAGCTCAGTACCTGATCCAAAAACGATATACAGGAAACACGTCTGTCAGCCTTCAGAGAAAAATTAACACCTTCCTTCATGGATCGATGATTAAAACCTACCTTTGGCCGAAGTACTCTGGACTTCACGCCTGTAAAGACGCGACCGATATGTGCGGACCTCAGTAGGGGTCAGATGGATGAAGCTGACTTCACAGCCTTTATGTCACTAAACCGCGTTTTCAAGAATATATCAGCAACTCTTCGGCCCTACAGGGCAGTGAAGTAGCCATACGCCCGCCTTATAGAGCTGATGTCCTATATTTCTGGCTCTGGAACGAGTTAGAGACTGGTTCGCTGCCCGGAGCCGTCTGAGGTAGTGACTGCGCATCGCGAGGATTCACTGACACTTGGACGAAAAGAATCATAGCTAGGCAGAGCAGTTGAAGTTTGAGAGCTCAATACTCGAAGGACCTTCGAAGGAGTTCAGTCTTTGAAGGGTGTTCGATCAGGCGAAGCTCGCAGTGAACCGTCCTGGGAGCTTCACGTTTCAGCAGCATGGTTTGATCATCAAAGCGCTGAGTCGGAGGGTCGCTCGTAGAAAGTGTCAGCCAATCATTGGAAGATGGTGGTCAAGGTGGGTGTGATTCGTATAGATGGCGCAGATGATGAGAAAACGGGCCAGAGATGAAGCAAGTTCGGGATCCATATCATATGGACGGTTTTTCCGAACCGCCATCCATATTTCCGCTCAGATTCTCTTGAATTCTGGGTTTTCTCAAGCACTTTCCTTCCAGAAATCTCCCGCCAGGTCCAGGCAAGGTTTCAAAATTCAAGGTCCATGAACGGGGTTTCCCATTTGGCTGTCTTGCAATCCAGTTCTGCAATTTCCCGAGATGTTTGAAAACATGAGAGAGTCGGCGATGTAAAGGATCATCTGGATGTGAACTCGGATTTCTGGTCTCGCTGGAGGCTCGTGTCAACCGACAGTGTCGCCGAGATTGTAATATGACGTCTGCCACGTGGGAACTTTTGCTGAACTGCCCCGCACCGTGGCCACTGGCCACCAGCACCATGGACCCCGGCACCCGCGACGAGGAAGCTGGTCTGACGGGCGCAAGACAGCCGGTCCGGCAGCGCAGCTCCATCTCCTCCTTTCTCTTCATCACCTTTCTCTTGTTCATGCTCACCAGCCATAACGGAGACGAGTTCCTAGCGCGCCATCAGTATCAAGATGCACTCAAGTCTTTGACATACCAGCTCTCGAATTACACATCTTGGATGAACGGGACGTCGACCAGCTTTACTGTCGTCAGTGGGTTGACAATTTTCCCCGGTGTAAAGGGTCTAATATCCACCAGCCCGACCAAAGTCCGTTCATACCGTCGCTGCTTGACATTTTCAAGATTCAAGGGGACCAACTCGATGCAGACAAGGCTAGCTATTACCCTAATATCACTGGTTTTGTCCATGGCTCTGCTCGATTGCACAACATCACGCTTCCTGCGCTTGCCGAGAATCTGACAGCACCATGGAACTCCGTTGCGAGTAACTATATGGTTGGTAGCAACAATACCGAGATTGCGGAAAGGGTGGCGAGTTGGAATTGGACAGCCTCGGAAAAGCTGGCAATTAGTGTCGTCGAGAAGCACCCCGCCCATATGAACGGTTCCATAATTTCTGATACCATTGGGTTGATTCATGTATGTCTTTATCACCTCTTCGCCACGATGATCGTTGAGAGGAGAACCTAGGGAAGGATTGAGCTTACAGATGCAAATACATCGGAAGACATACGCTTAGAGTTCGAAGGCGTCCATTTCCTCTGTGCTGGCTTGATATATGGATTTGCTGAACCTACAGGGTACGGGTGATTTTCGCACAACCGTTGGTATAGATCCCAACTTGATCATACTTTTCAGACGCCATATAGACATTCGGCTGCTCCCATCGCTTGTCCCAGTAGCCCTCAAAAACGAGACTGCCCAGCTTATAGAACCAGAACTCAACACCCGCATTAACAAGTTGAAGCATCTTATTGATGCTGGCGTCACTGACCAGGACGCTTCTGAGGGTTTGTAGTTTCAGTCCTCCTTATGTGACAGGAAACTTATATCATAAGAATCTGCTAGATGCGCCACCCAAATCAACATGTCCTTTCACATTCTATGCACAAATACATCCCTCTCAAGTACCACAATACTTAATGCAAGAACTTGAAGAAGAGATACAGAAGCCGACAGGAATATGGACTGTCGATCCACCGAAATTATTGATCAACGCATTGTTGATGAGCAAAGAATGTGGAATCATGTATGAGATCGTCGAAAGCGAGGGACTAAGGTACGTCCCTGATCGTTGTTTGGGAGAACTTGTAACGTATCTCCTTCTAGGTCACGCACTTTTTTCCGCAAAGTGACTTCTTGTCCGTTCCATTCTTTCCCCTTTGATGCATTTATAACTTATTTCAACCCTAGACGCAAGCTCTGCTGGTTTGATCTATCTTGCCCTTCTCGTACTCTACTGTCGCCAGTCAGAAAGAAGTCGCACACCATCAGGCTTGGCCCGCGTCTCTCGCTGGTCTTTCCTTACTCAAGCTACAGTAGATTCTGTCTCCTTCGCAGGACATATCACATTCGCCATCCTAGCTGAAGGCAGGCCTTCGCTGACTCTCATTGCTCCTGCCTTTCTATCTTGTATATTATTTGTATATGAAGCAGTAAGTACCGTGTTCCCTCCTTTACAAGCTACAGACAAGTGATGTACTTGGCAGCAATTCTCCGTTCTCATTCATCAGATACAAGCGCCGGAGAACGTGGTTGTGACCCCGCCTCCCCTTGCCATACCCTCGCCACCACCCACTCCTGCGCCTCAAGAACCAGTGGTGGACCTCGAAAACAGCTATCCTCCAGCCCCTGCACCAGCGCCTACTAATCAAACGACGACGTCAGAAACCCAAACTCAAGCTCAGCCGCCGGCCTCTACTGCTGCTGCCCAACGAGATCCACCCTCCTTTTTCGCATTCTTCATTCATCATATTCGGACCGATCCTCAAGCGCGGCTGTGTAAGCTTCTGACCCTCTTAATGTCGTGAACCCAGTCTGATCCCTTAATCTGAATTCCAGGGGTTACGTTGTTCGTCTTCCTCACGTTCATCGTTCGCGTTATACTCTCCCCGACACTCTCGATGGTGTTTGTGGGGATCACATACTCCTTCATCTGGTTACCGCAAATCATCAGATCTATGCGCAGAGGCAGAAGCAGTGGGTTGTCTAAGGAGTATGTAGTCGGTACATCCCTCTGTCGGCTTTACCTGGCATTGTGTAAGTTCTCGTGGAAAGGCTGTCCTTGGGACTGTATGCTGAAGAAAACATTTTGCAGATTTCTTGGCATGTCCGAAGAATGTGCTTGATGTCGAACCTCGAGGTGGGTTTAGTGTTCTGTGTGAGATGGAGGTTGATGAACGCGAGTGCTTCCAGGATGGTCCTACCTTCTCGCTGCGTTTGTCTGCATGCAAGCTTGCCTCGTCATGCTCCAGGATGTCTTCGGTCCAGCCTTCTTCCTACCTGAACGCGTGAGTTTTTCTTTTCTCCGTTTATCATGATGAGCTTCTCCCACTCATGGAACCACCAGTACAAGGCCGTAGAAACATACGACTACCACCCGCCGCTCCCACTTTCTAGCTCGGAACAATCGCTTGGCGACTGTGCGATATGCATGGAGGCCATTGTCGTCGAAAACCGCTCACGGGGATTTTCGGAGAAAGAAAAACAGGGAGGTGTTGAGTGGGATCTCGAAGGAGCAAGCGAGATAAATACGAGGCGGAAAGGTCTAGGGAGCGGGAGGTTTTTAGGCGCGATGCAGACTATCGCGAGGAAGAACTATAGTTTGGCGCCTTGTCAACATCTTTTTGTAAGTTTTCTCCCTTCCATGGGTGTTTTTATAGTCGTGCTGATTCATTGACCACCTGTAGCACACTGAATGTTTGGAAAAGGTATGTCTACTGTTCACTTTCTCACTTCCTCTCTCGTCTGAATCACTTATGCTCGTTTTTCTGCAATGTAGTGGCTTGCAATCAAGGTAAATAGCGTTGCATTTCTAGTTTCAATATTTATCTTACACTCTCTCGTTTGCAGAACATTTGTCCGCATTGTCGTCGACCCTTACCACCTCTCTAACGCACGTTGAATAGGTTCCCTTACCAAGGCATTTACTGTACTATTCAATACATTACGGACATGCAGGGACTCTGATGCTCATGTTCTTCTCAAGTGTTTGTCAAGATACAAGGTGAGATTTACAGGACTAAGCATTGAAACGATGCCCAACTTCCCATCAACTTGGTGATTATATTAACGTTTAACTTAGAACCTCAACTTTTGTTGAGTGACTATGAGTTGACGTGCGTGTGGGCAGGGCCCTGCCAAACAAAGGGTCCCTCGGCGATCGAACCGGCGATCACGCCCGCGCTCAAGATGTTGCCACAACTCATGTAATGCCATCGTCGCTCTTGCCTCTCTTCACAACGTTCATAATAACGATCCATACATCGATGAGGACTCTGTTAGAAGTACTCAACTCCTAATGCTGCAGAGCGACCCCAGACTCGTTCCGGTTCCCAAGCGCTGTATTCCCACCCTCGACTCTCTTGCTGCTGTACTTGTCGAAGCCAAAGATGACTCGAAGGCCCTCGCTTTGTCAATCCTCCCAACCGGATTAGAACACCCCCAGACCTTCCTGTATGTAGCTTCAAATGCCCAAGTTTCGCTCAAGGTACGAAAGCACGTACAATTTCTATGGCGTCAACTAAGGATATTGGCGAACGCGTTTGCAAGAGAGCGCTTACCCAACTCACGAGCCCCACGCCGATCCAACAACACAGCACCACTCCTCACCGATGCGACGAGAAACGTCATCGCGGGTATAAAGAGAAGGATGACAAAATTTTCTACCCTTCTTCTGACAGAACGATTCGAAACGACCGGGGAATGGCTTGACCAGTTTTGGACGAAACTGTGCGTCTCTGAGGCGTCTGGAACACCCCCCGATATTCCAAAAGATCTTCATGATATCTCCATCTTCTCTCATAGTGCGATTCATGTCGTACAATGTTCCGGGAAATTGTAGGGATGCAACGCAAAACAAGCGTGTTCGAAGATCATTGGGAAACTCTTTCCACGAGCCTCGAAACATTGTACACAGCAGGGGCAAGACTGTTGAAACAAGAGGACCTGCTGATGTCACTGGCAAGAAAAGGAGGGCGAAATTTCCCCGGTGAGTTCTGTTTATCAAGATACTCGGCGCGATTGTATGACACCACGATGAATCAGAACTGAAGGAATCGATCGAAAAGCTGACAAGGTTTGGGAACCAAGTTTAAACTATACTTCGAATTGCAGATTCGCCACATCTCCGGCCTATCCTCGAAGGGCAATTTGTCATTGTGGCTGTGGGTCTCGTTCCAGGACCACAGCCGCCTTGGCCGGCATCTTCGGATGACTGGATGGCACTTGTTGCGAGAATCTACGGCGACGATCCTATGCTTAGATTTTTGGTTGCCGATTACAAAGCCAGAATTCAGGGGCTTTTAAAAACAGGAACTCCCAAGGCGGTCCACAGCGAGCTTCGGCTGGTTGACTATCTTGCCAAAACCGAGCTGCTCCATGTATGTTAGCGAACAAATGGTGAAAACCTTGAACGGTATTGCAATCAAATATTTTGACATATACAGAGAATATCGATACGAAATCTATCTCAATAAAATATGAACTGAGTTTTGTTACACGGCCAGACAGAACCATAATTACGAGAACTCCAAAAAATGCACCATGGGTCGGTTTGTAATTTTTCGGTTCAAGCAAAAGAGCATTCTTGGTGGGCGACATCCTGTGCAATTTGTCAGCGGGTGGCAGTGAACTACAGTATCGACCACAAGCCGTCGCTGCTGGACATTTTCAAGATCCAAGGGGACCAACTCGATGCAGACAAGGCCAGCTACTACCTGATTTTGTCCATGGCTCTGCTCGATTGCACACTATCACGCTTCCTGCGCTTGCGGAGAAGCACCCCACCCATATGAACGGTTCCATAATTTCTGATACCACTGCGTTGATTCATGTATGTCTTTATCACCTCCTCGCCACGATGATCGTTGAGAGGAGAACCTAGGGAAGGATTGAGCTTACAGATGCAAATACATCAGAAGACATACGCTTAGAGTTCGAAGGCGTCCATTTCCTCTGTGCTGGCTTGATATATGGATTTGCTGAACCTACAGGGTACGGGTGATTTTCGCACAACCGTTGGTATAGATCCCAACTTGATCATACTTTTCAGACGCCATATAGACATTCGGCTGCTCCCATCGCTTCCCAGTAGCAACTTATTGAACCAGAACGCAACACCCACATCAACAAGTTGAAGCATCTTATTGATGCTGGCGTCATTGACCACGACGCTTCTGAGGGTCTGTAGTTTCTGTCCTCCTTATGTGCTCAGGACACTCATATCGTAAGGATCTGCTAGATGCGCCCCCTAAATCGACATGGACTATCGATCCACCACAATTATTGATCAACACCACAGAATCATGTATACGCAAGCTCTTCTGCTTTGATCTATCTTGCTCTTCTCAAACTCTACTGTCGCCAGTCAGAAAGAGGTCACACATCATTAGGCTTGGCCCGCGTCTCTCGCTGGCATTTCCTCGCTCAAGCTACAGTAGATTCTGTCTCCTTCCCAGGACATATCACATTCGCCATTTAGCTGAAGGCAGGCCTTCGTTGATGCTCATTGCTCCTGCCTTTTTATCTTGTTTATTATTTCTATATGAAGCAGTGAGTACCGTGTTCCCAGAATCGTCCGTAACCAACAACAGGTCCTCGTGCTAACCGAAAGGGAGAACGGTGGGCAACGTGACACGGCCTTGGACTTTCCATTGGCATCTTGGGGCTTTAACGCAACTACGTGCGGCAAAACCCCCGAAAAACATATCGGAGAGAGGTGTATACCTGACTTTTTTACCGACGATATGGTCTACAGCGCGCGGCACACAGCCTTGTCACTTGTGTATCTTGAACCATGATGAAGAGAAGATGATTTTGTGACACTTGGCTAATCAGAGAGTACGCAGATTCACAAGAAAAATCAACTATGTAAGAATCTCACCTTATATCAAGTAGTAAATCATTTCATCAATATCGTTCATTACAGATATCCATAATAGTGCACCTCAGTCAACCAAGCGCCAACCCTCTCGTTAGGCTACGAGGGCTCTCCATAATTAGTTTGATTAAGGTGTCTTCAAAGTTCTTTGTGGCTGAATCTGGCATCTCTGGTGCTTAGTTATCGGCCTTACATCGGACATTCGAATTTGGTGGATCGCAGAATGGTGCTGTGATGCGAATCGCACCACGGTCCAGATTACCGCATTCAACTGCCCATGACATTTCCGCTCGGCCCACAGAGGAACTGGTAGTCACCGATATGTACGGCACTGATGCAGTGGTATTATGGGCCACCGCGTACGCCAACCACTATGGGTCAAGTATCCTCGTCCGAATTCTAACAGCCTCAACTTTGAAGTTATGATATCTAAACCCATTAGTGGTATCATGTCACAGCTCCCTAACTGACACTAAGTATCTCATCAGCACTACACTCACCGGGCGTTCTAAAGGTGATCTGACGTCCTCGCAGTCCACGTGTAGTAAGGGTCCACAATTCAACTAGAACCGCCTTTCTGGTCACCCTACGATGGAGATCGAGCTTTCTGAATGGCCGGGTCCTCTATCGCTCGAGAAGGCTCAATTGCGTCACATGCGATTGAAGTTTCCTCGGCCTTACCTGGCCCTACAAAGTCCTCGTTCAAAATCAGGCGCCATGATACTTCGCCGTTCACCTACTAGTACCTTAGCTTCATCCACGAGTTCCCGTCCATGCACACAGTGAGCTTGAGATTTCTCAAAGGCCAGCATTGTCGTCGCTAAATAATCGATATGTGCAGATTTCCTGTGCCACGGGTCTGCTGGTGGCTCTTTCGCATGGTTCTTGGTTTTCTGTTGCAGCTCCGACACCCGAGAGTGTTGCTCTCGCCAGGCAATATGCCCCGCAATGGAGATTCCATCCTTCTGAAACCTACTGGCCATCGACGGTTGAGTATTTCTTGTCTGGAGTCAAGGTATGCTTTATGCTACTTTCTGATCTATCGAACATCTCTGAAGAGGTACCTAATCACAGCAAACAGACGCGAGTGGGAAAATCATCAGCGCAGTGGTGACGAATTCCAATGTCGATGATCCCGCTAACCAAGGATCCGGACTCTTCTTGACCACAAATATTGATTCGGGAAAGCAAGGGTTTTTGCATGGGCAGAATCCTCCGACAACTGCGACATCGGTTTACACGTTTGTCGCACCGAAGGTATATAGTAACTTCTGCACCTTATTGACCGTGGTAGGATTGTCCATTCTCATCATTTCACAGCCCAACGGTGTTGTTGACATTTTTTACTGGCTCTTCACGCCCTTCAATGAGGGCAAAAATGTCCCACTCATTGGCCGAGTTGGTGATCGTATGTTCCACTCATTTCTAACTCTGTGTATCTGGCCAATTATCTCCGCCGTTACGCAGATGTGGGCGACTGGGAACGTATGACAGTCCGAACAGTAAATGGTGTCGCTACTCAGGTGGATTATCACGCTCACGATGACAAAGGAAGCGGGTAAATTCCCATCGTTTTCCCCTCACACAAGGTTTCTTACAACGTCTACTTCCATAGAACCCTCCCCTGGTCTCAAGCTATGAAATTTGACAATGAGCAACGACCGGTGGGTTATATTGCCAAAGGCTCCCATGGATTCTGGGCCAAGGCAGGAACATTCACTTATGTGGATGCCGTAGTTTTCAAGCTTCAAGATCTCACTGCTGATGGTGGTGTTGCTTGGGATACGAGGGATAGCCTGGTCACATTCAACTATCCAGACACGTTTACCGGAACCCAGGACTGGCTAAATTACCAGGGAGCCTGGGGCAATGTTGGCCAAACAAACTGCTGGTGGTTTGTTTTCCACAATGAATGTAAAGTCACGACTGGACCCCCAGGTCCACTTCGAGCTGATGTACTCGGCGCCACCCATGCAAATATCGCAGCAAATGTCACGATTCCTATTCTTTCTTTCTCGAGCATGTCTGGTCCGCTAACAGTGCGCCATTTCCCCAATTGTCGATGTCGCGTCTTGTTCATGACGAAATAGCAAACCCTGGGCAAGGTTTCGCAAAGTGGTAAATCGTCATATACTTTTTACGTCAACACTTCCGGCCATATTTTCGCACCCGAAACCGGTAATTCCAGGCTCATAGTCCAACAGAACTGTATATCTGTCCTGAGGGAAGATGATCCAAGTAATATTGGCAACAGCACTGCCCCTACAAACTATGCCTCCATTCCGCTCAGCGATGCTAGGAAATTCACGGTGAGTTCTTTGCTATGGAAATCTTTGCATTTCTTGAGATACATCAATAACTTCTTCGACCCAGGTTTCTGTGGATGGGTGTGCAGAGAACTATACTGTCCAGTCCTATATCGTTGGGTTATGCGAGGACGATGAGGTGGATTGTACCTGGGCTACATTCTCCCGAGCGCTGCGCGCGTTCTCGTCAAATGTTTCTGTCCATGGCGTCCAACAGGCCTCGGCAATTGTCGTCACAGATCTCGTCTTCTGGGAGTGGCTCGGATGACCCAATGATGCATTGTATAGTAGCACCTCTTATCACGCTCACTGTCCTGTTTTTGATTCTTTGCTTGAGAATTTATGGTTAATCCCACGTTCCAGATAAAGTGTTCTAACTACAAGAATTATGGCAAATAATCTTTCTTCTACTAGAACAAATGTTTGCAATTTTTTTATACACCCGGTTCAGGATCTGACACTCATAAGTATTGTTTCAACTTCGCCGTCATCCCAGCAGGTTATGATGAGGTCTGTTTTGTCAATGATCGGAAGCTTATCAATGCTAGATTGGATTATAAGCCAGTAGAAGGATTAACGTTGAAGGGCCATACCTGCGTTTGAGAAAATCCATTGCGTCTTGAACAGTCGTGTTCGCTTCATCAGGGAGATTGTTACGGCGGTTCTGCAGCTCGAAATGCATGGCCAGCATTGAAACAGAGAGCCTCTTCCCATTCATACGTACTCTTCCTTGGCCTCCCTTCCTTCTTACCCTTGCCAACGGAGCGGTTTCGGTATGCATCCAAGCTCGAAATATAACTTTGAAAAAATATCATCTCACATATCTGACGCAGGGCGCGAATGAAAGGTCGAGAGCTTTCCGCCGCCGTAAAGTCATCAAGTTTAAACCGGTACCGAAAGGTTGGTGGGTCCCACGATTGAATGAGAAAGGCCTGGTGCAAGAAGAATTGGAATATGTTCCCATCGCAAAGGATACAAAATACAGGTACACGAAGCCCTTGTCTTGTGTTGTTCCAGCAACAGGCTACGACATAAACGTATGGTCAAAATCGGTGCAGGATGTTGACGAAAGGAAGCCTGACCGTCACATTCTGCTATCACTTGAGCTATCGCATCCATTCGCTCCTTTCCCCTACCGATTTTGAGCTTGACTTGTATAAAAAGAGCCGAAATAGAACCAAACGCCTTGAAGTAATATTCGATCTTGCCTCAGGTAGTTACACGGCCATCGAGGATAGATTCTGGCAGGTTTCTAAAGGCAAAACCAAATTGAGCAACCAAGTGATTGAAGATCTGAGAACAACAGTCTTGAGTTTCTTCGCAGTAGGAGGGTTCAAGTTAACTCGACCTTCTCACTGGGGCGAGGAACCGGGATGTCGCCTCTTCCGTTTCATGCTCAACAGAGGGTCCATACTGTGGCAGTAGGATGTCCATGTCCTGTACAATGGACCTGAAAAGCGATGTAGGAATGCGGGAGCGGTGCCAGAGGTCAAATGTGGTGATATCATTCAGTTTCCGATTAGGGTCGAGTCCGACGAAGGGATGTCCTGGTATTGTACGTTAGAAAAGCTGACGGCTAAGGTATAGATATGGTTTCCGAGAGCCAAACAAAATGAACGGGCCAGTGCAATACTTAGACTTTTTTATATGGAGGATTGCAACTTCAGTAGTTTCCGGAACAATTGTTGTCCTCGCGTTTTCCGTTTGGTTGCCATAGATTTCCAGGTTTGTTCGTGTATTCGCGGTAAGACTTCCTTCGAGCCTTCTCTCCTCTCTGGCTTGAGGAGTCGAAAGGAGGCCATATTCCTTCCTTTCCACTATCTCTGAACGCCCACAGTTTGTAGTGAATGCTTGATCATTTGGGAGCATCTCCACATCGTCAGCTTCAATACCTCCTCTTCCTTTCCCCACTAAGAAATATTTCAGCTTTTCATTCCACCTGATAAGGACGTCTCACAAAGTTCCTGCCAGTGAAGGATAACCGTCACTAACAACGCCTTGCGAACCTCCTGAATTCTATCCCTGCCGCAAGTCCGTCGATAACAACTCCTCGTGGAACTTCCAACCTCTTTCCGAAATCATGGGCTGTGTACAGTCTACCGGGACTGACAATGAAACCAAAACCTGTACGTATGTACACTTCGCAGGATGTCACTCTATGTCGGAGTACTTAAGGTATGGTGCAATTCACTTGTCACCGCTTAAGATAGGGAACATGCACAACCAACAGCATCACATGATCCAAGTGTGATTTTGCGTGACATTTTGCCCGCCACTCTATTTCGCCTTCATTTCGCAGTTTTCAAAAAATTGGAGACTAGAGTATTCTGCAGTAAAGGAATACCAAGAGAACTCTAGTCTTCAATTTTCCAATCTTTGTCGTAGAAAGATGAAATAGACAAAATAATGTTCTATATGTTGTGTTAAATGAATTCAATTTTGCCATCAAAACTGACGATCCTGCCCAGTGTCACAGAAGAGTAACAACATGTGATGCCATTGGTTGTGCATGTTCCCTATCTTAAGTGGGACAAACCTTTAGGGTCCCTCAAAATTCCCCCGATTTCTTATCTGTCTGAGGAAAATGCCCCTTTTGATGAAAGGATTAATCTGGTCAGACAGAATTTTCCTCCGGTTACAGCTGTTCTCATATCGATAGGCCCTCCTGAAAAAATAGACGCATAGTCGGCTATCAATATATCAATTATAGAGTTCCAATCATTGATGGGTCCAACAAGCCAGTGCACCAGCACCTTGGTGTCATAGAGAGTGGTGTTGACAGAGGAATACATACTCAGTGACTCAAGCAATAGAAAAAAAAAATTCATCAGGAAAACTTCACTTGTCTAAGGAGTGCTACATAGTCTCAATAGACAAGATAACGTTGTAGACAAGTCCCCCATTATTGTCTACTCTGTAGCTCAGAGCCAAATGTCCGTACCACTCTGTAGATCTAGGTTGATGCCTATCACATGTATGGTACATGCCATATTAATACATATTAGCACTGCTACAACACCTACTACATCAACAGAGTAGTTTGTAGCTCAAAGACAATAGGGCAGATGGAATAGAATATATATATAATTTTGCTATGTTGGTGAGAGATATATGTATTAAGGACTATACCAAGCTTCACCATCTCCACCTTCAGCCTCGCTCTCATTATTCTCGCTGTCCACTTCTCCAGTGTGCCCCTCCAACTCCCGCTGAGCGCGCTCCTCTGCCTCTCCAATGAGTCGACGTTTCAGTGCAGATTCCTCTACAACCCAGAATTACGACTAGAGAATAGTGAGTTAATGGCCATTACAATCTTCCCCAACAGACTCACTATGCATGTTTGAACATCATCTTCCGCTGGTTGGTGGTGACCCCGACATCAATTTGGCTCCAGGCATTGAGATCAGCGCGATGGGTGCGGTAAAGCGATTCAACTTCTTTCTCAGTGAAATCAGTCTTCACCTGGTTCCCCGTCAACCATTCTTTGAGGCAGAATCCGATCTATGGTCAGGAATTAGATTTGCAACATGTAGTGAAGCACAAAAACTCACGACAGTGAAGATCAATGCCAGCATCTCGAGCGAAATGGGATTGAAATACTTCTGAAAAACAACACCTGGGGCTTGTGCATCATGGAACCACATGGTGTTGATGACCTTTGCAATGATCGGGTTTTGAGCATAGTCTTTGCAGGCTTCCATATTCTGGAACATAGAATCAATAAGTACTAGATATGGGAGTGAGAGGAAGTATATCTTACTTTGTGATAAAAAGCAGAACCTTCCATGAGATGAGCCGCCAGTTTCGCATTTTTTGACATGGTGCTTGCTTGTGTGCTCTTCTCAAATCCAAAGAGAGTCTCCACACGGGTGCATATGATATCACAAAGCTGTCCACAGACTCGGGAGCCATGCCTGGTTATCTATACAGGGTATAAAATGAGTCAGAAAGGAAGGAAAGCTGATAGAGCTCACATAATACGCGACATGATCAATAAATTGATATCGCTCGCCGATGGCAAGCCCAGCCTCGTTTTGCACATTGTTGAAGCAACCCTTTGCCCACTTTGTCTTTGTAGCAGTATCGGAAAGGCATTAGCAGTGCAAATCAAAACCTCATACTCATGCGCCCCTTGTAAGACCAGGGCTTGCATGATTGGATCCTTAAAGTCTTCAAGCTTGGGAGCTGCCTTCAAGTCGAGCCCACTGTGTAGGGTGGTGGTCTTGGCTTGTACAGGGGGTTGGATTGTGCTGCTGGTATCCGGAACAAAGGGATCCTTGGTGGAAGTAGATGTTACTGAGGGCTGGGCAGTACTGGCAGCTGGCCCTGAAACTGGTGGTGAGCTAGAGGGTGTCACAGTAAAGGCGCACTGGTTCAATTGATTGCTGGCAGCGGCAGGCGTCTGCTTCCTGGTGTTGATTCAGCAAAATAGAGGAGACTTAACTACTTGACCAGCTGGAATCGGGGGGAGAAATCAAACCTGGATTGCGGTTGGTAGTATTGAAAAGGAAATAATAGAGAAGTTGAGCGTGATACCAAGCTTGAGAAGAGTGGTGCTTGTGCATTCTCGTCGTCCTCACTCTCAACATCGGAGCAACCCGGGTTTTCAGCCGCTTTCTGTGCTGTCTTTCTCTTCAGACGGGCAAGCTGGGCCTCGAGCTTCTTTGTTTTCTCCTGCACCTTGGTTGTATTTTCTTTTTCTACCATGGTACATTGAGGGAATCAGTTTAGCTAGCAATTGGCCACATTGAGGGAGGTACGGACCTATGAGATCACATTTCTTGCTGGCTGTTCTCTTTCGCTTCGTGGGCGGCAGACTTGGAGATGGTCTCTCTTCCTCCTCCTCCTCCTGCTCCTCCTCATCATTGGAGCTCAGGAGACAGCGGCAGCCCATGATTCTTGACAAACAAGAGGGTTAGATGTTGGTGAGGTGCGGTGGTGGAAGTGGGCGGAAGGAAAAAAAATTTCTGATCATGTAACCGCTGGTCGCTTCCGCACCAAGTTCCACACAGCCGTTGCCATCCGCATCATGCATGGTAGCCCACAGCTTACCTGTTCTTGTTCTACATCCTCAATGAATTATTTCTGTGAATTCTGCAAGTCCAAATTACATACCTCACAAGACGTGGATTCACACATACGACAGACTCCTTCCTGCTTTCGTCGATTCCATGAAAAATACAGTAGAGCCGTCTCCGATTCCAAATTAGTCCATAGGGCTGAGGGCAGTAACGAGAACCTGGCACAGATGGACGAATCTTGGTACCCTGAATCCCCCACACCATTACCTCATGATGCCCAAGGACCTTCAACACCCCCACCCCCGTTGGTGCCATCGCCTCACCAACAGCCACAAATGGAGGAGATTCTTGATGAAGACACACCCAGATCAACATTTCAATGGATAGAAGAATTCCCTGGCCCTGCTGGTTCCATTATTGGGCATTGCCAGAGCTCGTTCAACAAACAGCGCCAGCAACAGAAAAATGCTGGAGAAGCGCCATATCATCCATTTGAGAGCGAAGAGGAATGGGAGCTTGCTGAATGGTTGATGACAAATGGGGTCAGTCAGCATAAGATGGCCGACTTTCTGAAGCTGAAGATGGTATGTACCTGTCACAAAGACTCGGAGTGGATCCTAGCTAACACAGTGAATGAAGGTCTGCGATAACATTGACCTGAGTTTCCACAATTCTCAAAGTCTCCTCCAGCGTATCAATGCACTTCTGACTGGACCAAGCTGGACGTGTACTGTACTTGAGATAACTGGAGATCAAAAGAACAAGGAAGGGAATTTTTGTACCAAAGAGCTTGAGTTGTGGGGCTGAAATCCAGTGGATTGCATTCAAGAGCTATTAGAAAATCCGATTTTCGGGAAGGACAATGCCTACGCACCACAGCGCATATATAGGGACCAAGGGGGGTGCAACCGTGAGTACAGCGAGATGACCAGCGCAGACTGGTGGTGGGAAACACAGGTGCACATCATACATTTGATCTGAGTTTTTGGACTCTAATGTTAGAGACGACACACCAATAGGAAGCCCTACCATTGGGGGCAATGGTAGTTCCTGTGATTCTGTTGTCCGATAAGATAAACCTTACCACATTCAGTGGGGACAAGCAGGCTTATCCGGTTTACCTTGGAATCGGGAACACAGAAAGCAAAGCGCAGCGTCAATCTTCTACCCGCGCAATGGTGTTGATTGGGTATATTTCAGTCTGTAAACTCGAATGTTTCTCCAAGAAACGAAGATCAGCAGAAGGACACCACCTTTTCCACCAAGCCATGCAGACTCTACTCACACCTCTGGTCAATGTGGGCCGCAATGGCGTTCCGATGCGCTGTGCGGATGGTTTCATGTGCAAGGCTTACCCAATCCTTGCAGCATACATTGCCGACTATCCAGAGCAATGCCTCATTGTTGGGTGTAAGGAGAGTGCATGCCCGCAGTGCACTGTTCGTCCAGAGGAACATGGGGATCCTGTTTACTTAGTCGAGCGCGACCCTGAGAAAACAATGAAGGCCCTGCGACAGAAAGCATGCAATCAAGGTTTGGACAATTTCAAGGAGTGGTCCCTGCATCCCATTGATCCCTTCTGGAAGGACTTACCCCACTGCAACATCTTCGACAGTATTACCCCCGATCTTCTCCATCAGCTCCACAAAGGTGTCTTCAAGGATCATATAGTTGAATGGTCTTCTGAGACGGTCGATGGCAGGTCTGATGAGATCAATCAGCACTTCTGTACGATGACACCTCACCCTAGCCTGTGCCATTTCAAAAAAGGAATTTCACTTACGACACAGTGGACTGGAACCGAGCACAAGAACATGGAGAAAGTTTTTCTCGGAGTCCTGGCAAATGCGACAGATCCAGCAGTCATTCACGCCATTTGTGGAGTATTGGATTTTATCTATTATGCACATTTCGAAGTTCATACTGACGAGTCTCTTGCACATTTGGACGCTGCGTGGGTGATGTTCCATGAGAACAAGGAGATTTTCAAGACCCTGGATATACAAACACATTTCAATATCAGTAAACTCCACAACATTAAACACTATGTCAATTTGAATCACTCACAAGGGAGTGCCGCCGGATTCAATACCAAAGCCACAGAACGTCTTCATATCGATTGTGCCAAAATTGGATATTGCGCAACAAACAAGAAGGCTTACATCAAACAGATGATGGTATGGCTGAGCCATCAGGAAGCAATCCACCGATTCAGCACGTACCTGCGATGGGAGAAGAGCTCCAGACCTGTATCTCAGGGTAGTAATTGGTGCGACGAGAGCAATACAGACCACAGTGAGCCTGCCAGTGAGTCGGAGAGCGAGGTAAACACGGGCATGGAGCAAACAACAACAACCTACCAACTTGCCAAACAGCCGCCGCTTCCTACTACATCCGTCGTGTCAATCATGCAAGACTTCGGCGCTCTCGACTTCCTCAAATATCTAGAAGTGTTTCTCCATCAGAAGTCCATCCCATCCCACAACCTCTCTGCCAGTTCGACATCCATCCCATCCCACAACCTCTCTGCCAGTTCGACATTCCCTGTTTATCACCACCTGAATCTGTTTCTCCCCCCCATTCCTGAAGTCTCCACCTCTCCTGTGAAGGATCCTATCATCACTACCAAGTATACAGCTGGAAAAGTAACATGAGGGGGATCAAGAAGGCTTCCCCGGCACGTTTCAGCATGGTTCTAGTCTGGCTACATGAGGGCAGCAATCGAAAGGGACCTCTCAACGGTGCGTTGCAGTTTGCTGACTTGATGTGCGCTTACTCACCAATCCCACAGGCCTGCAGTTAGCCCAGGTCCATCTGATATTCCAGCTCCCCAATGAGTATGGGTCCTTCAAGAAACCCTTACTCTATGTGCACTGGTTCCAGCCATTCCAAACGCCTGTCCCCGACATTGAAATGTACAATATCGCATTTGCATCTAGAAATCACCGGCCCCACGCATCTGTCATTACCACCTCGCAACTCGAGTGCTCATGCCATTTGATACCACATTTCAGATCCCACGTAAATCATGTGTGGTCATCTGACAGCGTTTTTGACGATGCACCTTCATTTTATCTCAACGCTTATCTTTGCCACCATGATTTCTTTTATCTTCATTACCTCCCTGATCTCACTCGCTTCTGAAACCGCCACCAATGACTAGCAGAAGCACACAGCCTTTATCAACACACATTAGCACGAACTCGCCATTAGTTTAAACACTTGATTGTACAACACTTCCCCCAGGTCCAAATAATCATACATGTTTGTTATTGCAAACTTGGAGCTATTCTTCACAAATCATGTTAAGCTCTACCTATCTGTACGAAGTCTACAGATGCTTCCACAAAGCTATTGGAGCTCTAGATTTGATGGATGATGTCCATCGCAATACTGTGTGCTACGGAGATCTACGGACTCCTGCTGACCATTACCAGTGCTATGTAATATTGGTAGTGTTTCTAAGTCCAGTCTCAAGAACCTAAAACCAGACCAAAACCGGACCCGAACGAACCAGATTGAGACCAGACCGTGGTCTCAAGTTTTAAGGTTTTCGATCACAACCAGTCCTCGGTTCTCTCTGAATTTTAAGATTTGAAAGACCGGCCAAAGACTGGTTTAAACCGGTCTTTTTCACAGAACGCTCCGAGGGCCCAGCACCAAGCAAAATTTGTGCCATCAGTAAGACTTGAACTCTCAGCCTCTATAGTATATACTATTATTCTAACAACTTAACCAACTAAGCCACAGAACCATTGTAATTTCTTGCTCACTCACTCTACATACCCACTTTTTCACTTCCCAAATAGGCCACTTCCAAAATAGGCACAACCAGCCAAAAAAGACAAAAGGTGTGTGTGCACCCCCCCCTGCCCCGATCACATGTAGACACAGGCTTTCAATAAAATCTATAAATATGTTTTAACCTTTTCAACATGTGTGCCCCTCATTGCAAGGTCAGGAATGGTCGTTTCGACATTGGATGATGCACATCAAATGCGTCAAATACATGTAAACAAATCCCCAAAAACATCGCACATCGTCTACACAGGAACAAGTAAGGGTTTCTACTATATCAATTATGTAGGAGGGGATTATATCTCACTCAATATGTATTGTTTTTCTGAAATTTTGCCACAGATTTTAAGTTATAGAGGTGCCGTGCTCTGCAACAAATAATAGTAAACAATGCGCAAAATGCATCACACAGGCGCGCACAGTGCCTTCCTCATAGCCTAATAATAGCTTAAAGTGATAGAACTACTTATGGGATATGTAATCACCTTCTGACACACTTTGTATAATTTTTAGAAGTCTAGATATGATGAAAATAATAAAATGTACAGATTTCAGTAAAAGTGTTATATCTCCATAATGAATCAACCAAATTTGAAAAACAAATGTGCTATAAGATCCCCTGAATGTGAAGAATCCAAATCTGAAATAAAAATTTTTGGTCAAATTTTCGACCTATTCTGCTCATATTCACCTTATGAAGTCCTTGAATTGTGTTTGAATGGTCTCAATAGGTTCACATGCAATGGTTAAATAGTATATATATATTACATGTAATCTAATGTGGTTGTGGAAAGGAGAAAGTAAGAAATGTTGCTTTTTGTGTTTAAGGGAACTCATGCTGCACTGTTTATCACGATTTACAGGGTGTTTTGATACATCATTCTGCTACATAGACTCTCTACCAGACATAGCTAATGTATGTAACTGTATATATACTTACTATTGGTTTCAAGTATCTCTACATAAGTTATGAATAATTTTTGGGACTGGTGGTGCCACGGTTTGGGCATCAAGAGTACAAGTTTCAATGATGCGCATCGCTCAGCATTGACTGCCGAGCATTTTCGGCAATTGCCGAAACTCAAACCATAAGTTGATTGCCAGCAAAATGTTCCCACAGTTTTCTTGTCCCCCACCTCCACTCCATCTGGCCACCACCTCTGCCCAATGGCCACCACTCATGCCCAACGGCCCACACTCATACCCAACAGCCCACACTCGTGCCCAACGGCCCGCTCTCGTGCCCACTGGCGGCCTCTAACACCTAACGCCATCCACTCCCACCCAATGCCGTCCCTTTGAGCCCAATGGCCTCCACTCGTGCCCAATGGCCCCCTCTGCCGCCCAACGGCCCCCTCTAGCGCCCAACGGCATCGTCTCATGCCAACGGCCCCTTTTCGCGCCCAACGGCGTCCTCTCATGCTCAATGCCCTCCCTTTGAGCCCAACAGCCTTGACTCATGCCTAACGCCCTGCCTTTGAGCCCAACAGCCCGCCACTTGTCTCACTCGCACCCAACGGCGTCCACTTGCGCCCAACGATGTCCACTCATGCCCAATGGTGTCCACTCACGCCCAACACGTCCACTCATGCCCAACATGTCCACTCGCGCCCAACAGCATCAGACGGCGAGACTCAGATGATACATACATACACCATCCAATAGCACACTCGTAGCCTAGTACAGTACATATTACAAGTACATGGGTCCTCGGTCCTTCCTTTTTGGGAGTCAAAAATGAGACCGAACCGAACTTTCAATCACTAAATATTGGCCATGGGTCCAGAGCACAAACATTTTTCCTGATGTTGGCTGAGGAAGGGTGGAAACTCATGTTGATTCAATCAGGCAAGAAAAAAAAAAATCTTGCCATGGGACATTATTCAAAAACATATAAGAACCTTCACATAACCCATGTCAATGTCCAGTACTCAGCGCCATGGCACAGGTACCGAGAGATCCATACCAAGCTCCCCAGTGGCAGGGGTTGAGCAAACGATGTAACATTGATGGCTGGGGCAAGATGGATGGCGAGCGTGGAAGAATCAACGATCGGATTTGGTATCACTTTGGTAATTGAATTTGGCACTCCGCTGACAGCCGACTGTTACATTCTGATCCATTCCGATGATTTCCGACCAATCCCGACACCTCCGACACCTCCGACATTTTGACTAATACTTATTATGCATACTTACTGTTATGAATCTCGTTACTACGTACATTACTTACATCCGACCATTTTACTTATGTTAAGAATCTCCGACAGCCACTCGTTATCCGACTCCGACAAAGCCACACGTCCTCCGACATAGTATTTAAACTTATGTAGAATCATGTATTAGCTTCAGTTTGAATATCAACTTAGATTCGACATCATACCTCCCGTCCTCTTAACTTGAGTCCGACCTCCGACCTCCGATCCTCCGATCCTCCGAAATAAGGACACCAATGTATTAGCGAGGGCGCAACACACAAGTTGAAGCCAAGTCCTTGCCCCTACGTTGCACGCGCTCTGACCCTCCGACTTTCCGACGTGTCCGACGTAGCTCCGACGTTTTGTCGATCAGTTCTTAACAGTATATTCAAACTGCCACTCACTTATCCATATTTCAAATTCCAGTTATAGCAGCCCGCACCACTCAGAACTCCCACGCAGCAGCAGCCGCAGCGGAAGCTTCAAACCTGCAGGACACCAGGGCGACATTTCTACATATGTTCCAAGATATTCCCGCAGAAGAATCTGCACCCAAACCTGACCCCATATCTCCGACACCTCGTCTCCGAACACCTCAGACACAAGGACCTCCGATTCCTGAAGAATTCCGTCCTTTTAAATCTCCGACCTCTCCTTTTGACAATAACAATCCTTTCCGTCGCGAGCAAACTCCAAACCTCACCGAAGCAATTATGCTTATGACGCAGGAGCTCCGACGTAGAGAGACTCCGAAAACTCCGAAAAAGAAGTCGAAGGAACCTGACACTTTTGACGGTTCCGACTCTCGGAAACTCACCAGTTTCCTCGCACAATGCACACTATATTTCCGAAACAACCCCACCCTTGACGACGATGATAACAAAGTCAGTTTTGCTCTGTCGTACCTCTGAGGAACCGTGCTCGAATGGTTTGAGCCCACCCTCTTGGGAGAGTCCGACGACAACTCTGTCTGGTTGGATGACTGGTCCGCCTTTGTGCACATCCTCCGATCCGAATTCGGACCTATCAATCCTACCAGAGAAGCAGAGGATAGCCTGGATCACCTTCGGATGCGCGACAATCAGAAGATCCTACATTACAACGTGGACTTCAAACGTCTTTCTGCTCGCACGCAGTGGGATGATGGCGCGCTCCGATATCGGTACTATACCGGTTTAGCGGAACGCATCAAGGACGTTTTGGGGACTTTTCCCAAACCAAAGACTCTCGCCGAGTTGAAAGTAATGGCCCATAACATTGATGCTTGCTACTGGGAACGTCAACGCGAGAAATTGCGCTCCTCTGACAAATCTACTCCGAAGTCCGACAAATCCGACAAATCCGACAAAAAACAGACCCCCACTTCATCATCCTCCAACAACAACTCCTCATCGTCTAAACCTAACTCGCAACAACAACAAAAATTGTCATCCACCTCTCCGAAATCCGCCCTCTCCGACAAACTTGGCAAAGATGGGAAATTAACTCCCCAAGAACGCCAACGACGATTTGACAATAATTTATGCATGTTTTGCAGCAACGTTGGTCATTGGGCTTCCAACTGCTCGAAGAAATCATCTTCTAACGCCAAAGCAAAGGCCCGCGCGGCCCAAGCTGAGGACAAATTGGAGAAGACAACTGAGTCAAAAAAATAGTCAGCAGTCCTCAGATTCCAGCACGTACTGGGGATTGCGTTGACTTCTTTCGTGCACCTTTGGAAACCCTCCGACTCAATGCGTCCGCTCTCTCAAATCCGAACTCTCTATGTATTGATTTGATATCTCCGACCTTTTCCGATTCTCTTCCAATAAAGACTCTTATTGATTCTGGTTCTACACATTGCTTCGCAGATACCAGATTTATTTCTTCTTTAAACTTATCTCCGACTCCGATTCCTTCACCTATGGTTTTGAAACTTTTTGATGGTTCTTCAAATACTTATATCACACAATCTATTGATCTTCCTCTCCGATTTCCTTCCGGTGAACTTCTGACCGTCGCATTTTACGTGACAACCCTTGATTCGTCTTGTAATTTGGTTCTAGGACACAACTGGCTCACCCGCTACAATCCGTTGATTGACTGGGTATTGGGCAGTATCTTATTCCGTTCTACATTACCCGACACTCCAAGTCTGACTCCGATGTCGACTGCTGAGGCAGCTCCGCCACCTCTGCAGTGTCCACCCTCTCCGATGGGCACCTCCGATCCGCTCACTCCGAACACCTCCGACCCGCCACAGATTACCATGGTCAATGCAGCCGCATATCTCCATGCTTGTAAAGCTCCTGGGGCATACACTTTCCGCATTCATTTCTCCGACATCTCCGCCAATCCTGCGTCTGTCTCCGACGACGCTCCCGACCTCTCTGGCATACCCGAGGAATACCACGATTTTGCTGATGTATTCAGTAAGAAAAAAGCTGACACCCTTGCACCCCACTGACCGTACGACCTCAAGATCAATTTGGAGGAAGGTACTTCCCCTCCGATTGGTCTGATGTACTCACTCTCACAATCCGAACTTGGATCCCTCCGAGACTTCATCGACGAGCATCTCAATATCGGTTTCATCAAACCTTCTAGTTCACCTCACAGCACTCCGATCCTCTTCGTCCGAAAGAAAGATGGATCACTCCGACTATGCGTCGACTACCGAGGCCTGAACAAAATCATGAAGAAGGACCGATACCCACTTCCGCTCATCTCTGACCTCTTAGCCACTGCTGGAAAAGCACGTGTTTATACCACCATAGACCTCCGACATGCATACCACCTAGTCCGCATCGCTGAAGGTGACGAATGGAAAACTGCATTCCGCACTCGCTATGGATCGTTTGAATGGTTAGTCATGCCATTCAGATTGTCTAACGCACCTGCAGCCTTTCAACGTTTTATGAACGACATCTTCTCCGACCTTCTGGACAACTGTGTTACTGTTTACCTTGACGACATTCTGATCTACTCCGACAACCCCGAGGAACACAAAAAACATGTCCGAGAAGTCCTCCGACGACTCCGACAACATGGTCTTTATGCCCACGCCGACAAGTGCGACTTCTCTGCCGAAACTGTAGAATATCTTGGATTTATCCTTTCTCCTGACGGACTCAAAATGTCGGAAGCGAAAGTCAAGATTATTCAGGATTGGCCTGAACTGCGCAGAGTGAAGGATGTCCAGTCCTTTTTAGGTTTTGCAAACTTTTACCAATGTTTCATTCCACTCTATTCCAACATCACTATTCCACTCACTCATTTAACCAGGAAACATGCCACTTGGCTGTTCTCCGACGATGCTCGAACCGCTTTTAATGACCTGAAAAAGGCATTTACCACTGCTCCAATCCTGACACACTGGATCCCCGACTCTCCGATAATTGTCGAAACCGACACATCCGACTATGCCCTAGCGGCTATTCTGTTGATAGTCACCTCTGACAATGAAGTCCACCCCGTCGCATTCCATTCCCGCACCTTCACGGCCCCCAAAGTAAACTATGACACCCACGATAAGGAACTTCTTGCAATCTATGAAGCGTTTAAAATTTGGCGCCATTACCTCAAAGGCTCCGGTACTCCGATTGATGTCGTTACCGACCACAAAAATCTTGAGTATTTTGCCACCACCAAAGTTCTTTCACGCCGACAAGTCCGATGGTCGGAATACCTTTCTCAGTTCAACCTCGTCATCCGATTCTGCCCCGGCTGATTGGGAACTAAACCTGACTCTCTAACTAGACATTGGGATGTCTACCCTAAAGGGGGAAATAGCGACTACGTCGACATCAATCTGACCAACCTCCGACCAGTCTTTTCGCAAGAACAGCTCTCCGCTTCAGTTCGCGCGACTCAACTCCTTGAGCCCGTCCTCCGTGCAACCATTATCATGGACACAGAAAAGCTTCACCACGACATACTCACAGCACTCCCTTCCGACACTCTTTACGACACTCTTTCTAAAGATCCTAAACCCCGCTGGTCTCTCGACCCCGATGGTTTCCTCCGACATGACGATCGGATATACGTTCCCGACTCCGACGACCTCCGACTCCGAGTCCTACAGCACAAGCACGATCATATGCTTGCTGGACACCCAGGTCAGAACAAGACACTCAGTCTCATTCAGCGTGATTACACCTGGCCTGGAATACGAGATTTCGTTAAACACTATTGCAAGTCATGTACCACTTGCATGTGATCGAAGCCACAAAGACACAAGCCTTACGGCCTACTCAAACAGCTTCCGATCCCCGAACGTCCTTGGAATTCTATCTCAATGGATTTCATCGAGACCCTTCCGACCTCCGACAACTTTGATTCAATCCTTGTTATCGTTGACCGATTAACGAAACAAAGTATTTTCATTCCGACAACAATTCACTGCACCTCTGAAGACCTTGCCGTTCTCTTCGTATTGCATGTCTTCTCTAAACACGGCGTCCCCGAACATGTCACCTCTGACCGCGGCCCCGAATTCATCTCCCGATTCTTCCGATCTCTCGGAAAGGCTCTAAACATGACCCTCCACTTCACCTCCGGTTACCACCCCAAAGGCGATGGCCAAACCAAATGCACTAACCAGACCCTTGAACAGTACTTGCGGATATTCTGCAACTACCAACAGGACAACTGGTCCGCTCTCCTTCCGATTGCGGAGTTCACGTACAACAACGCACCTAGTGCTACCACTGGCATATCTCCCTTCTTTGCTAACAAGGGTTACCATCCGAACATTACTGTTCACCCAGAACGAGACCTCGCCTCTTCCCGAGCCCGATCCTTCGTGACCGACTTAGACGAACTTCACCAAGAACTGAAAGCCACCATCTCCGACACTCAACGACATTACCAGAAGTCCTCCAACAATAATCGGATCGCACCTCCAACATTTTCTGTCGGACAACAGGTTTTCGTCAAAGCACAGTTCTTCCGCACAACACGCCCATCCAAGAATCTCTCAGAAAAGTACTTGGGACCATACAAGATCATTGCACAACCTGGCACACACTCCTTTACCCTCCGACTCCCCGACACATTCCGCGGTGTTCACCCCGTCTACCACGTCTCCATGCTTGAACCCGCAACTCCGAACACCATTCCGAATCGGACCCAACCTCCGCCTCCTCCGATTGACATTGACGGAGAACTTGAGTACGAGATCGCTGAAATAGTCGACTCAAAAATCGACCGACGACGTAGCTGCAAGCTACTATATTTCGTCCATTGGTTAGGATATGAAAACACTGATGAAGAATTCTCTTGGCTACCAGCCAATGAATTGGAAAACGCCCCTGAGCTTATCTCCGACTTTCACTCCGCTTATCCCGACAAACCGGGTCTGCTCACATCGCTCTGAAACAAGAAAAAACAAGTACTATTCTATCTACTTAGTACGTTGTTTCTTGTTTGATGGACCCTCCTCCTTGTCCGACTCCTCCTCCAACTCCGCCTTCTCCAACAGCTCCGAAATCGACATGTCGGAATCGTCCGACAGCTCCGGCAACTCCAACCTCTTCCTATTCACAAGATCCTTCCTAATCCTTCTCGCAATCCTCTTCTCCAGTCTCAACTCGTGCGTCTCCTCCGCTGTATCCATCTCTGACTCCGACCCTTCCTCCGACACCTCCAGCGACTTGGGTTGATACTCGGTGTTCACCGAGCCTTCGACTGCTGTTAGCAGTCGCCTCACCTGTCTCGTCTCCGCCAGTATCATCTTGAGGACACCCAAGACGGTGTCCTCCGACCCACTCTCCGACGGCATCTCCGACGCCTTTTTCTTCCCCTTAATCACCTTCACCGTTTTCTTCACCTCCTTCACCTCCGACTTTCCCTCCAACGCTCCGACCTCGCACTTCTTCTTGTCCTTGACACAACCCTTGCAGGACAACTTATTCCTAAAACAAAAGGTTAAAACAGAAGAGACGAACCAAAGAAGAATTTACTCATTGTGTTCGCATTCGATGCCTTCACAATGCACCTATCACAGGCGCCGACCCCGACCCCGACTCCCGACCCCTCTCCGACCGTCGCCGTCACCTCCCCTACCTTCCTTTTCTTCGTCACCTTCTTCTTCTTCTTCTCTGCCTGCGGCCCCCCTGACCCCTTGCTCGATGTGCCTTGCGCAGCGGCCACTTCATCGGCCCTCTTCTGAGCCGCCAGCTCCGACGCCCGACGCATCTCCTCCGCTAACCGTGCCGCCCTCTCTTCCTCCGCTCTCCGCTCCTCCTCAGCCTTCCTCGCAGCCTCCTCCTCCGCTGCTCGCTTTTTCACCTCCACCTCCGCGAGCTTAGCCTGCAGCGCCTCCATCTCCTTTTGAAAATCGGTTGCTGACATATTGAGGTTTTTTCAGAAGAGTTTAAAATGAAAAGAGAATGGGGGAACAAGAAGAAAGAACCACTCAGATGGTATTTTCAACCAACGCGTCACATGATGCAGTTCACGCGCACCGACCACCTAGGTCCTTAGGCCTCATGGGTTCGGCCCTAAGGGGGAAATACTGTTACATTCTGATCCATTCCGATGATTTCCGACCAATCCCGACACCTCCGACACCTCCGACATTTTGACTAATACTTATTATGCATACTTACTGTTATGAATCTCGTTACTACGTACATTACTTACATCCGACCATTTTACTTATGTTAAGAATCTCCGACAGCCACTCGTTATCCGACTCCGACAAAGCCACACGTCCTCCGACATAGTATTTAAACTTATGTAGAATCATGTATTAGCTTCAGTTTGAATATCAACTTAGATTCGACATCATACCTCCCGTCCTCTTTCCGACTCTTAACTTGAGTCCGACCTCCGACCTCCGATCCTCCAATCCTCCGAAATAAGGACACCAACGTATTAGCGAGGGCGCAACACACAAGTTGAAGCCAAGTCCTTGCCCCTACGTTGCACGCGCTCCGACCCTCCGACTTTCCGACGCGTCCGATGTAGCTCCGACATTTTGTTGATCAGTTCTTAACACCGACTATGTGTCTATTTTTGCGGGAGGGGCCTATCGATATGAAAACAGCTGTAAAATTGAGCGAGATATTTCTTGGCGGTCAAGCTGATTTGGCCACCTTCTTTATATGGTAAGTCTACTAATTCTAAAAAGGAAATACCTTCCTAATGAGGAACAAAACCTTCAGCAATGCTAAACGATACCCACACGTGTAATTGAAGCCCTATCACATTCGCTAAAACTGTGAGAGCCCCCGATTGGATGTTTCAACCACAAATGATGCTGAAAAAATCATGTCTTTATATTTTTTCAGGTCTCCAGCCAAATTCTCCTTGGATTGCGCAACAAATGAGTATATTCAGGCAGTGAGAACTGTGGACGCGCACTGGAAGTCCGTCCAAATTTTTTTTTTTGGGGGGCTGGACAATTTGGCCACTGTCCCACCTAAGCGGTGACTAAGTGAATTGCAACATAGGGGACATCAATTTTCCACCAATGTCACATGACCATGACGCCCAGTCAAAATCGGACCTGGTGGAATCCGGCCCTTGTAGGATTGAGGGGTCCCTGACAGGGAAAGTTGGGAATTGAAACACCATTGGAAAATTTCCTGATGGTCCTGGAATTCCCAGCCTTGCAACAAAAAGGTGCATTGCACCTGTTCAGACTTCGCACCAACGACGCATTATGCTGTGTTATGGACTCTACGGTATGAGGACCACGTCATATCTTTTACTTATCGGCCCGACTCGGCGCCCTCTTACGAACTTACTATGTCTAATATCTACTTTCGCAACCTTCGGTTCCCAGTCTGACTCATTACATTACTTCATCATCCCCTTTAGTATACTTCGCTCCCGCGCTGACTCGCCTTCCGCAGTCAGCTTACTCACTGTACATAGCCTTCCGCAGTACTGACTCATCCGCTACCGCCTATAGTCAGTACCTATATAAACCTCTTGTACTGTAGTAGATTCCTTAGATTTAGCAATCACTTTGCTCTTCGCCTTTCCACTTTCCTGCATACTCTGCCCGAACCTTGGAACAGTTTGTTAAGCATAACATGCTGGCACACTCAAGATTTTTCAAGTCAATTCAAACTCCGATTCAACTTGCTGAAGCGAGTCATTTGAACTTTAAAATTTTAAGTCTGTAACCACTGCCAACCACTTCCCACAATGCCTCCCCTCGCTCTGCCCCTGTCATTGATCATCGCCCAGTTCGTGGGCTCAACAGCCACCCCTCGTGCCCAACTGCCATGTTTCTTGCCCAACAGCCTACCTCTGTGCCCAATGGCCGTCCCTGTTGCCCAAGGGCCGTGTCTCCTGCCCAACCACCTTCCTTTGCGCCCAACGGCCATTTCCCATGCCCAATGACTGTCCCTCATACCCAACGGCCATGTCTCCTGTCCAACGGTGTCCAACCACCTTCCTTTGTGCCCAACAACCATGTCTCTTGCCCAATGGCCTACCTTTGCGCCCAATGGCTGTGTCTCCTGCCCAACGGCAATTTCTTGTGCCAAATGGCCATTCCCCGTGCCCAATGACCATCCCTCAGGCGCAACGGCCGCGTCTCCTGCCCTATGGCTTCCCCTTGCATCCAACCACCTTCCTTCATGCCCAACGGCGGCTCCTTGTGCCCAACGGCGGCTCCTTGTGCCCAACGGCGGCTCCTTGTGCCCAACGGCGGCTCCTTGTGCCCAACGGCGGCTCCTTGTGCCCAACGGCGGCTCCTTGTGCCCAACGGCTGCCCCTCGTGTCCAATGACTGCCTCTCGCATCCAACAACCGTGCCTTGGGCACAATGGCTGCTCCTCCTGCACAACGGCCTCCCCTCCTGCAAAACGGCTGCCCCCTGTGTCCAACAACCGTCCTGGGGCCCAACGGCCGCCCCCTGTGTCCAACGACCGCCCCTTGTGTCCAACGACCGTGCCTCGGGCACAACAGCCGCTCCTCCTGCACAATGGCCTCCCATCTTGCGAAACGGCCGCCCCCCATGTCCAACGACCGTCCCTCATGTCCAACAACTGTCCCTCAGGCCCAACGGCTGCTCCTTATCCCCCAACCACTGTCCTCGCGTCCAATGCCTCGTGCTCAAATTAGTTTATATATAGTATAGTTTGTAGTCATTTTGTATTATATTAGTATAGTGAATCAAATTATTAAAAACTATCATCTACAACTAAAAGTGAACCAACCAAAAATTCCCCAAAAACAACCCTGAAAACCCAATCAGGAAAATCCCACATCAGCACCTGTTTTTGACCCACTTAACCCCATCCATTCACAGATTTTAGGCAAGATATCTGTTTCTTTTGGAACAGCAGGTTCTTGGTGGGTCCATCTGGGAAAAATCATGTAGGGGCCAGATTTCACCTGATTTCCCCATCTGGAACCATGATCCATTTTTGACTGGGTGTGACACCTGCGTTACATTTGCGCCAAAACGGGTATGATGGTCATGGATTTTCATCAATTGACAGATATCACAAACTTTGGTCATTTAGGGCAAAATTGTGTCCCAACAATCAATTTAAATAATGGTAAAGCTTCTAGATCTAAAGTATAGTGAAGAAATATGGATATTTACAATGTGAATATCAAAATTATACACTAGGTGTAAGGTATGAAGATCAAGTGTTCAAAATGTTGAATCATGGGGTCTTCAATGGGTCACCAAATACTTCCTGAGTGATGGAAGAAGCATCAGAGACAATGTCTAGTAAGTGTGATGATCTCATTTATGTTTTCTGTTTCCTCATCATCCCTGTTCCTCTTAAAATACTTTTTAATCCCCCCCCTTGAAGTTTTCAAGGAGTTTACACATCCGTTTGGACATCTGGCCCATTTTGACAAGTGTGGTGTGTGTGTCTTGGAGGAGAATGATTGTCGTCAGGACAATTTTGGATATTCCACATGCAGTTCTCAGTATTACTTCTTCATACCTTGGATCAGACACCTTTGGCCCATTTTAAAGAATCTGTTGGGAGCCGATTGACTCAAAACAATGAATTTGGAGAGTAAACTAGGTGATCGTAAATTTTTGAAGAGAGTTTTCCATATTTGGCATTGTCACACTGTGTCATGTGACGTTGATGGAGAATGGATGTCCCCTACCTTACCAGTGGTCGAGCTAGGGTCTTGTCTAACTCTCGCCCTTTGCCGCTTCCCCTTTTGTGATGACCATCTACTTTTACCGCTCTCAGTGGTGCTACGATTTCCTTCCAAGGCACACAACACCCCACGTTCTGGCTTACTAGATCGCCATGGGAGGCTATGTCTCTACTTTGCGTCATGGGAAAAACAATGGTCGGACAGGGTTGACAAGACGTCCCACTGGTCTTTATCGCACTCTTCCGATTCTTAGACCTGCTGAACACATCAGCCAACAGCTTACGACACCCACACCCTCCTTCATATCTACCCTCAACTGACCCTTTCTCCCCAGGCTCCAGCAAACTCAGCAAGAGCACCAAATGAAGATCATCTATCAAGCCCATTTTGACCTTGCAGAATACTGCCATGTCGTTTACAAGAACATACTCGACTCTTTGCAGTCCATCATAGTCTACATGTGCAAGATCGGGATGGAGTGCAAGGAGTTCGGCACCCATGCACTGGCAAAGAAAATCCTCCACTACACACCTGACACCAAGTCCAGATCATCAGCCTCAAATCCCTGTTTCTCGCATGAGGATACGACCGTGACAAGGGCACGGATGAGCATTTAAGTGATTTCCATCTGGTGGATAAGTGTGGCATACTGTGTTTTCCTCCTTTCACTTAGAGTTGAGCCTTTGTGACTGATGATTTCAATAGTTTTCTTAGGGAGGTGCTATAGATTGGGATGCCAGGATACCTGCCAAACGAGATGGACATTCTACGAGCACAGCAGAAAAGCTCAATGGGGATGCCACAATATATCTGTTGTGGTCGCCAACAGGGAAGGGCACCTCTCGTCCATCTTGTACAGCTGATTGGAGACCACATGAGCCTGCGATACAGCCAATTACCATGTTCTGTGTTCAGCACCTCGGATGGGATGCCACCTTGAAACAGTTCCATGTGAACCTCTGGGAAGAAGTTCTCTTTCGCATGCTCTGCATGGTGTGTGCTACAAGCATTCACTAGTTCTCAGATTATTCAAGTTGGTATCTACAGCGTATCACTATGATCCTAGTCAAGAGCTATTTGCCACTCCACACACTCAAGCATGGGTTGGTCGTGCACCAGCGATCCACAACCACCATGCACAAACAACCATCTGTTCCAGGAGTGGTGGCGGCAATCCCTCAGACAATCATTCAAGCAGCATTGGCGAAAACCCCAGCTGGCCCATCTAGTCATTCAGCTACTTTCTCCGAGTGCTCTGAGTCTGAGGTCGGATTTGAGGTAGACAGGTCTGAGGTAGAACTGCGTAACTCATATCAGCTTGATACAGGTGGCAATGGAAGCACATTGTGATCTACAATCTGGCTCAAGGGTGTCACTGATGTTTGACTGGTCGTGAAAAGTTGTGAATCATGTTTAGTGTTTGAAGGTTCAGTCTACATAGACCTGAACTGGACTGAACTGAACTGAAAAATAGACCACATTGGACTGAACCGCGGTCTAAGGTCTATCTGTTTTAGAAAATTTAGACTGCAGTTCAGTCTAGATTTTTTTTTTGACTTAGACCGCAAAAAGACTGGTCTAAACAGGTCTAGACCGGTCTTTTTGCCCTTTGGAATACACCTCCAACCCCCCCCCCTAATATTCTACAATTTTTGGAGATTTTTCAGTATTCTGCATAATATTCTAGATATTTATAGTCCAATTTTATTGGTCTAAGGCTTGTTTTGAAGCTACAACTGAGTGGAATACATTTCTAGCTTGTATATAAACTCTTGCTCAGAGTCATAAAGGTTAAGAATTGAGTGAAACATGGTGGAAACATAGCTACAACATATGATTACAGTGTTATTTTTTTGTATCTGTACTATTATTACAGTGTTTTTGTTATATCTCTCATTGCTGAGTCAGCAATGGATGCATCAGTTCGACGTTGGATGACGCACGACATGCGCATCAAACATGTCAAATACATTGTAAACAAATCTCCAAAAACATCGCACATCTGCTTATTTTGTCTACCCAGTAACAAGTAAGGGTTTCTACTATATTAATTAGGTAGGTTGGCATTATATGTCACTCAATATGTATTTATTTCATGAAATTTCGCCACAGATTTGAGCATATAGCGATGCGACACTTTACACCAAATAATAGTAAATAATGCACAAAATGCATCACGCAGGCATGCACGGTGCCTTCCTCATGATCTAATAATAGTTTAAAGTGATAGAACTCATCCTGAATGGCTTACAAGGTTTTGGCGGGTGGGAAAGTCTGACCTGTAAGCCACTGAGCAATCACCGATCGATCAAGGGTCCCGGCAGGGTCTGATGTGATGGGACCCTGATTATGTCAGACACGTGGCACATCGTTCCGTCTGTCGGCGCGCGCACACACTTTGTGCCCCTCGTGCTCAGGGAGGGGTCTGATTTGGGGCAGGGGAAGGAGAAGGAGGGGGGGTTTGGGGTTGTCACACATCATATAAGAAATAAACAAAAAAAATGATATTTTTATTTCTAAGTAACACAAAAAAATCGGCGACGGGGGGAAGGCTGGCGGCGTTGGGCAACTGGACGGGTAAGGGTTGAGGGAAAAGGACAAGGTGGTGGTGGACACCGTTGGGCACGAGAGAGAAGGCCGTTGGAAGGCCGTTGGGCGTGAGTGGCGATGAGAGGACGCTGTGGGCATGAGGAATGCCATTTGGCGTGAATAGACACTGTTGGGCGGGAGGAGAAGGCTGTTGGGCACAAGAGGATGCCGTTGGGCATGAGCAGAGATGAGGGGACGCCGTTGTGGCAAGAGGAATGATGTTGGGTGCGATTGGGCGCCAGAGGAGGCCATTGGAATGGCAGAGGAGGGAAAGGGGGAGTGGTGAGTGAAGGGAGGTGCAGGTAAGCATTATATACCTCCGGGACACCCCTCGCTGCCCCCATGGTGGCGCCCTGAGCCCCAAGCCGCCCAGCACCCCTCCTCCGACATGCTGCGATCATTGACCCACGATCATGCATCCCCAAACGGGCTCCTCGTTCGAGCCATTCCACGATTGTGGACGCCCAATCGTGGCACCCGTTCGTGCATTCCCCCGTTTGTGGCACCCGTTTGTGGCTACCCGTTCATGCATCCCCCGCTCGTGGCACCCGTTCAGTGGTGTTCAGTGGTGTTGGGTTCTAGGTTTGTGTTCGGGGGGCTCTCGCAGCCGTCGTTGCTGCTCTTCGTGCTGGGCGGTGTCATGGATGGCTGGGTTCGGGGCGAGGTTCATGGTGGTGGCAAGGGAGAATGTCATGTCATGTCGTGGCAGCGCTGTGACATGTTAGTGATGTGATTGATTTGATGGCAGATATAACAAGGCTCACCTGGTTCAACTGGATAAGGCGAGCTGCAAAGGATAAGGAAGGATAAAATGCTTATCCAGGTTCGACTTACACAACAACTGCTTGACTTACGGTTTGACTTACGGCTTGACTTACGATGAGCCAACCTCAGGGTACAGATCCCAACATTTCATGGCATTCCATCAAACCGAAATCGGCTAACCTTCCATCAATCCCGCTAGCTCCAAAAAAGCAAAACTCACCATATCAAGGTAGGTGCGAGAGATCCCCAAACAAACCCCGGAGAGCAGAGAATTTGGAAGTCTCTATTACATTCCGAGTTTTTATTTTGGGGTACAGAGGGTACATTTTTTATATATGTTTTTTTATTTACTTTTTTTTTGATGAACGAATTCGGTTGCCATCAAACACCCATCACGCCAACCTTTTCCGCTCATCATCCAACCCTCTGTGGCAACCAGATCCCCCGAACGAGGCATCACGATCGTGCACCGCCTGAGAGATCTGACTTACGATCCCCCGTAAGTTTGACCAAATAACCGTACTCATCAGTACATATGTATTCACCTTCTGAAACACCTTGTATAATTTTTAGATGTCTAGATAAGCTAGAAATAATGAAATGTGCATATTTCAGTAAAAGTGTCATATCTCCATAATGAATGAACCAAATTTGAAAAACAAATGTGCTATAAGATCCCCTGAATGTGGGAAATCCAAAGGTGAAATAAAAAATTTGGTCAAATTTTCGCCCTATTTTGCTCATATTCATCTTATTAAGTTCTTGTACTTGATTTGAATGGTCTGAGTAGGTTTACATACAATGTTACAATGGTATATATACAGTGCATATAGACTATAGTGGTTGTGGAAGGGAGGAAGTAAGAAAATGTTGTTTTTGTGTTTGAGAAAACCCATGATGATGCACTGTTTATCACGATTTACAGTGTGTTTTGATGCATCATTTTAGAATACAGACTTTCTACCATACATAGCTGATGTATTTAACTTTATATACACTTGATATAGGTTTCTAAATATCTTTACATAAGTTAAGATCTGTTTTTAGAGCTTGTGGTGCCATGGTTTGGGCATCGAGGCCTCATGTTTCAACGATGCTCATTGCTCAGCATTGACTGCCGAGCACTTTCGGCAATTGCCGAAAGTCAAACCATAATTCGACAAACAGCCAACGAAATGTTCCCACACTTCTTTTATCCCCCCCTCCACTCCATTTGGCCACCACTTCCGCCCAACAGCCACCACTCGTGCCCAATGGGCCCCTCTAGCACCCAATGGCCCCCTTTCATGCTGAACGGTGTCCAGTCGTGCCCAACGCCCTCCATTTGAGCCCAATGGCCACCCCCCCTCGTGCCCAACTGCCACGACCTGTGTCTGACGCCCCATTTCACGCCCAACAGCATTCCTTCATGCCCAATGGCCCCTCTAGCGCCCAACGGTGTCCACTGGCACCCAATGCCCTTCCTTCATGTGCAATGCCCTCCTTTCACGTGCAACGCCCTTTCTTCAAGCCCACAGCCGCCTCTTGTGCCCAACTGCCCCCTTTCGCGCCCAATGGCCCCCTCTTGTGCCCAATGGTCCCCTCTAGCGCCCAACGGCATCCACTGGCATCCAATGCCCTCCTTTTGCATGCAATCCCCTCCCTTTGCGTGCAACACTCTTTCTTCAAGCCCAACGGCCGCCTCTTGCATCCAACTGCCACGACCCATGCCCAACTGCTCCCTTTCATGTCCAACGGCCCCCTCTAGTGCCCAACGCTCTTCCTTTGCGCGCACCACCCTCCAACTTGCACCAGCACCCCTCCCTTTGCATGCAACACCCTTTCTTCAAGCCCAACGGCCCCTTCTCGCGCGCAACGCCCTCTCACGGCTGTCTACTGGCAGCCAACGGCCTCCATTCATGCCCACTGACATTATATATGACCTCTGTATATATTTAGATAAAATGTATTATACAAAACCAGTTCTGACTGGTGCAGACCGGTTCAGTCCACTCTCTGTGGATCTGATGGACTGGTCCTGTGTGGTCCGGTCTGGTCTTTTACCATTCTGCGGTTTTGAAAGACCAGTCTCAGTCTCGGTCCATGCCTTTCAGAGGCAAAAAACTGAACTGAACTGAACCCTCAAACACTAATCGTGCTTATCATTACAAGGGACAAACAAAAATGTTACGCTGTCTCAATGATTTGTACATGACTCTGTGCTTCCTAACAGATGCTCACAAGGAGAAAGTACAACAGATGACCTGAGCCTCTGAACCTATCAAATTCCAAAGTGGATGTATGGCACCCATGTCAGGAGGGCATCCTCTGTATCTCCAAGCTGCTCCCGAATGTTCTGTATACTCTCATCAAGTGCATGAGCTGCATTGATGCTCTCAAGTCGTCTCTCACCTGCTTCTCCCAGTGGTCCATCCAAAAGGTGACTGTAGAAACCTTTCACAATATCAGGCCCATATTGATCCATGATGGACCACATCGTCGCCACAATGCCTCGATATCCAGCAGCCAGCACAGCAGCGAGATGAACAGCCTCATCTGACAGTGCCTCATCTCCTGTGCTCATCTGACATGCAGACAGGAAGGCGTGATCGGCATTTGGCAGTCTTTGTTTCATGATCTCCAGCAGCTCCAGCCGGCCATTGTGGAGGTGCACACCACTCTTGAGAGGATCTTGTTGGTCTTGAATTGTGTGGCAGGCAAAGTGAACCCAGGTGTATGTGTTCATCTCCTCTGTAACTCATATCGTATCAGCTGCAGCATCCTCCAGCAACAACATCTCAATATGTTCCTCTCTCATCATATCTTTCAGCACATGTGCTTCGTGTTTCGTAGCTGGAATGGGTTTTAGGCCAGGCGTGGCTGGCTGGCTGACGAGAAGTAAGCTAGCAGGAATCTGGATGGCAGTAGGTGCCAACTTCATCTTGTCGAGAAGGGCACTGATGGTGGGAGTGTATGAGGAAATGATGAAGTCCGAAACACATGGTCCAGCATGGATCATCTCCTCACTGTAAACCCCAGCAGCATGGATGGGGAGAAATGCAAGTGGGCCAGTGGGACACCACCAAATGCGAGATCGGCGTGATTTCTGGGACTGAGCACCTCATTATGAAGGGTATGAATGACAATGGGGAATAAGACTTACTGAGTGACCAAGGGCATCTAGTATGGGCTTTGCCACACACTCCCAAATCTTACGAAGGATGTGGTGTATGATGGCTTTCTTTTGGATGACCTTAGAAAATGGACGGCCTGCGCGAGATTCAACATCCCCCATGCGGACACCATGATTCTTCAGGTATTTGCGGAGACTATCACACAGTTCAATTGCTTGTTGATGGCTGAAGCTTTGAAGTGGGATGTGAACTGGCTCAGAAGCACCTGAAATGAGAGCAAAGGCATCACATCGATCCTTGTGGATGTTAAAGATAACTACAGGGCCATCAGATAAGCCAGTAAGGAGGTCTGACACCAGGGGTGGTCGAAGGAAGTTTTGGAAGCCAGGGAGTGCATGAATCTGCTCAAGAATTTCTGTCCATTCCTTGGCAAGTTGAACATGTCTGTGTCTTTCACCTTGTGCAGCAATCATATATGTCATTGTTGCCTCAGAAGAGATGTTGGATATTTCTTGATGAGATCCAGCCAATTCTAATGCATGTGCCACATGCAAGAAGCGATCAGCAAGGGATGGGTTACAGGCATTGAGATTCTTGACAGGGGTGCAAAGTTGTTTGATCTGGCTCCACACAAGGCAGCGGCCCTGTTCAAGCCAAGTTAAGGCAGTTTCGATGTGTCCAGCCTCAATTGCTGTAGCTATTGCAGAAGTGGTTAAACTGGATTGGTCAACAAGATTTTTGTGCCAGTGGTGAATTGTCTGTTCCAGACCAGCAACCTGGGAGAGGAGCTCAATGGCAACCCTAAATGCTTCCAGTGCATCTGAGTGCTGCACTGTGTGGGACAACATGGCCCACAATGTTGCAGCAGAAAAACGATGTGATGGATGTCCAGAAATCTGAGTTGGTGAAGAATGATAAGCAGAAATGGCTTGGCTAAGATCCTCTGGCATCTTTGTGTGACAAAAGCAACTATGCCATGATGTTCCAAGATGGTAGAGCCATAAGGTCTGGTTGGAATGGCCCTCTGATGTGAGCTGAATAGCTCTTTTAAGATTGAATATTGCACTTTCAATATCTGTCAGAACTCCAGCTTTGACTCCACCAAATTCAAAGCGGCATTGATAAGAGTTTCCAAGATTAATAAGCCACAAAGGAAGATTTGTATGTTCATCTGGAGTAAGCTCAATAGCCTTCTGAAGATTGGATAATGCATTTTCAATATCCAGGATATTCCGAGTCTGTTCAAAGAGATGGTGGAAGGATATCCCTAGATTGCTGAGCAGTATTGACAGACTGGCATGGCTGTTTGGAATGAGGTGAACAGCCTTCTGAAGATTAAATATTGCACTTTTGATGTCTGAAAGATCTCCAGTGTGTACAGAGCGGCCTCGAAATGAATTTCCCAGATTATTGAGCCATAAAAAAAGATCAGCATGACCCTCAGGAGCGAGATGAACAGCCCTCTGGAGATTGGATATTGCACTTTCAATGTCCATAAGATCTCTTGTATGTTGAAAGCGACATTGAAATGAGATTCCCAGGTTACTGAGCCATGACGGCAACTCAGCATGGCCCTCTGGAGTCAGCTGAACAGCTCTCTGAAGATGTCATATTGTGCTTTCAATATCCACAAGATCTCCAGTGCATTCAAAATGATCTCGAAATGAATTTCCTAGATTATTGAGCCGCAAGGGCAGAGTAGCATGATCTCCTGGAGTAAGCTGAATAGCACTCACAAGATTGGTTATTGCCCTTTCAATATCCACAAGATCTCCAGTACAACTGAAACGACCTTGAAAAACAGTTCCCAAGTTATTGAGCCGTCCAGCAAGAGCAGAATGACCTTCTGGAGTGAGCTCTACAGCCCTCTGGAGATTGAATATTGCACTTCAATATCTTCAAGATCTTTAGTATGCCCAAAGCACCCATGAAAAGATCCTCCAAGATTACTGAAATATAAGGGCAGACTAGCATGATCCTCTGGAGTGAGCTGAACAGCCTGCTGAAGATTGAATATAGCATTTTCAATATTTGCAAGTTTTCCAATGCGATAAAAGTGACATTGGAAAGAGTTTCCCAGATTATTGAACCATGGGGGCAAATCAGCATGGTCCTCTGTAGTGAGATGAATAGTCCTCTGAAAATTGAATATTGCATTTTCCAAGTCTGCAAGATCTCCAGTGCTTTCAAAGTGACACTGATATGAGATCCCCAGATTATTGAGCTGTGAAGGCAAGTTGACATGTTCATCAGGAGTAAGCTGGATGGCTTGCTGCAGATTGGAGATTGCACTTTCAATATTTATGAGATCTCCAGTGTGTTCAAAGCGACATCGAAAAGAATTTCCAAGATTATTGAGTTGGGCAGACAAATCAACATGATTCTCTGGAATCAGCTGTATGGCCCTCTGAAGATAGGATATTGAACTTTCAATATCTGCAAGTTCTCCAGTGCATTGAAAGCAATGTTGAAATGTGATTCCAAGATTATTGAGATATAAGCACAGATTAGAATGACTCTCTGGAGTGAGCTGAACAGCCCTCTGAAGATAGATTATTGCACTCTTGATATCAGTGGAATCTCCAGTACGTCTGAAGCGATCACGGAAAGAGTTTCCCAGATTATTTAGCTGTAATGGCAGATTGACATGATCATCTGGAGTGAGGTCAACAACCCTCTGAAGAGTGGATATTGCACTTTCAATGTCTACAAGATCCCCTGTGCAGTCAAAGCGACTTTGAAATGCATTTCCCAGATTATTTGGCTGCAAGAGTTGATTAGCATGGTTCTCTGGAGTGAGATCAACAGCCCTCTGGTGATTTAATATTGCACTTTCAATATCTGCAAGATCTCCAATATAGTAAAAGCAGCATCGAAGTGAGGTTCCGAGGTTATTGAGCCATGAGGCGAGATGGTGATGGTCTCCTGGTCCAAGATCAATAGTCTTCTGAAAACTGGATACAGCACTTTTGATGTCCGCAAGATCCCCAGTGCAGTCAAAGCGACTTTGAAGAGCATTGCCCAGACTATTCAGCTGCAAAGGCAGGTCAGCATGGCCCTCAGGAGTGAGGTGGATGGCCCTCTGGAGAATTGATATTGCACTTTCAATGTCCTCAAGATCTGCAGTGCGTTCGAAGCGGCACCGAAATGAGGTTTGCAAATCATTGAGCCGTGTGGGCAGGTCAGCATGGTTCTCAGGAGTGCAGGCAATCGCAGATTCAACCAGAGATATAGCGCGGTTGATGTCGAGAATCTCCCCAGAAAATCCGAACCGTTTGAGCAGTGTCACTCCAGATTCCCAAACATACTCCGCATAGTTTTCGTTGTCGCAGGGTGTCAGCTGAACGGCTAGATCAAAGGCTGCAACCGCTTTGTTGATATCATCTTCATTACTAGTTTCGTCGAATTGCAGACTCAACCAGGAACCACACAAATTCAGGAGCTCTGGATTCTCAGAGAAATGTCGGAGCGTGGTCGTGACCCTTTCCGGGTCTTGAACACTGTTAGTTTGTTCCAGCTGCTCTAGTAGACTGCTGAACAACACCATCAAATCTGTGGTAGCACCGCCTGATATGCCTATAGGCGCGAAATAAGGAAGAACTATCGTGTTTGAATGGTACACATACCAACAGTGAAATCCATTCCCAGCGATGGACAATTCTCCGCTGCTACAAAGGCACGTTCAAACCGGACGTCTAGGATAGAAGATGTCAATCGATACAGTGCGACCTGCTACAGAAAGGATGCGCGTACCATGATCTACCGACATAAATGTTGCTAGTTCGTCCTTCGTCAACTTCAAGGACCCTAATTCGCCGGCACCTTCCGATCGCACGATGAACGCAAGCCCACTGTCCGTGCCCGGATCCCTTCAATATTGAAGATCAATTGAGGATATGTGCATCGAAAGGCTGCCGCATTATTACTCACAGCTCTATAACGCGGTTGTAATTCCATGTCGTCGGAGAAACTCTCTCCAGGCCTGGGGATTCCGTATCCTCCTCAGTCAATCCGGAAATGAGGAGCACCACCGTATTGAAGGCAGGGTGCGCGGAATCCTCTGATGAGCACTGGATGACGAAGTCTGCCCTATGGTAAGATGGGTATCAATGTTTCAAAATGGATTTTGTACCCTTCAAAACTACTTTTCCATCGTCGATTAGTAAACTTTGACCTTCAGGAGATTGACCATCGGAGGTCGCTGTCTGCCACTCCAAGTTGTGTATGGTAGGTGATGAGTCACTCGAGGAGGTGTCGTGGTTTGATCCATGTTGCTCTACATCCTATGATGTGAGGATGGAATCCGATTGATGCTCGAAACTGGGGTTCATACCTTTCAAAACCGCTTTCCTATCACCAACCGGTACAATTGAGCAGCCAAGTGCTTCTTCACGAGATTGCCCATCGGAGGGAGTCGCTATCCGTCGTTCGTCCATAGGTGGATAAGCCATGTGCTACTTACTGAGGTGAAGCCGTGACGCAAGTTATTGGTGTCACGCCATACTAATTTCAACGATCCACGCTGCAGAAGTTCGGACCTCGAGTCTCTTCCTTGGGAATGTCTATATATCATTGGCAAGAGACCATACGCGTATGCCTCGATTCTACCTACCTTCCCCACCCAACTGCAAGCCACAGACTCACCAGTAATCACCCTCGATCTGACCTACCACCTCACCATTTACCTGTCCGCGCGCTAGCTGCCTCTCACCATCTCCTCAAACGAACTTGCGCAGGAAAGGTCGGAACACCAGCCTTCCTGTCTTGCTAAGTGGACCTCAATCGCCTGTCGCGTCGAGTGTAACGTCTGGAATTGTGCACTGACAGTACGCTATCAGTCAAGTTGACCTCTTCTAGCTTGGATAGCGAGTATAATGGCCTCGATACCACTGAATCGACTGCAGACACAAGACGTGGCCACCCCCCTGCAGTTTCTTGTTCTCACTTCCAGATTTAGAGTTGTGGGATGGGTTCGAAGCGTGTTTTGAGTTTGGTGATCCTTCAAGCCACCTTTAAACCGGGTTATGTGCCACAAATGTGCCATGACGGTTAACGTCTGTATACATCCAGGACCCGCTCCATGCGTATACCCGATAGACGAGCTTTCTTAAAGAGTAGGCCTTGCTCCAACTAATTTCCTGGCGCCTGAGGATTCGCGAGCGATTGTATGGAGAGTGGAATCATGAGGTTAGTTATGCTATTGAGCACGTTTTAAGAACGAAGAGCCAGGATGGCTTGCTATCCGACTTCTCATCTGGGCGGTAAGATAATACAGAAAGGTACAACTCGATGGTATATTCATAAGAATGTCCAGGAAATTTACCAAAAAGCACACCAACCAGAGAAGCACTGACAAAGATTCTCAAACGCAGTCGCTTGGTCAATCAATCGCTCCACCTGAATGTCAACGGGAAGAGCTTCATCAGGATTGAAGTCTCGGCCTTGTTAAGCCATTGAAATCAGTTCGGACTTCTATAAAGTCCTCAAAGAACTTACCAGTCAACTTGTGCTGAACACGATTATACACGAAAAGAGCACGCTCGTTCCGCACTTCCTGGGCACCGGGCTGGTTCCCTGCTTCTGGTTTGGTTGAATGGTATATGAGCAGACAATTTGATAACGCAGGAAGGAGGACATACCATTGAATATATCATTCTCGTCAGCCTTGAGTTTCCGCATCGGGGGCTGAGGATGATCTGGAACTCTCGTCGGGTCCATCACACGATCAGCATCAGGGTCTGAATGAAGAAAATCAATTGCAGCTCGAACTCGCGGGTTGTTCATTGACCTTCTGTTCTCCGAGTTTCTGCGTCTGCTTGCATGAGCCTCCAGTTGATCAACGGGTCATAGACGAAAGCCTCCAAAACCGCCATGAGTGACTCTTTGTTGGCGCGCAGCACATGCATGGTGATTTCACAAGTTCGTCTGAAGCTACCCTCAATGCCACTGACCTGAAGTAGAGTACGTTGTGAGGTGGAAGCAAGGGAAAGAAGGATTCTTACCTCCATTGCATGTGTCAGCATTCTGGTTAACCGGAATGGAACCTTTTCCGGAAATTTCTCGCGATGCATGGCAACTTCAAAGCAATCACCAAAGTCGATGTGGACCACTTTCCCTGTGCTGCGCTCGAGCAAAAGATTGGAAGGATGACGGTCGCCAAGTCCGAGTATGTGCCCAACCATGCTATTTACGGCCAGAGACCGCGTATAGGTCGCGCGGCGTTCCAGCCAATGTTCCGAGTTCATGCTTTTCAACCAAAGGACTCTGTAGAGATCTTGACCTGTTGTATTTTCCAGCGCATATTCGAAAACCTCTATTTTCTGTAGCAGTGTCAGATTCTCGTAGTCGGGTGCCATCTAAAATTGCATTAGTGCGATGATCATTCCAAATATACATGACTTACTTGTAGCATCAAGCGATACTCAATATTTAAGAGGACCTTCCTCGAGTCTCGATAATCCCGGATCAGTACGTGCAGGGTGTCGCTGCCTTGTACCCAGCCAAGAAGACCTGCGTTGGGGGCCAGTGGGATAACAGGGTACCGTTGGATGTGAAGACGGCGTTTGAAGCTGTCGGTGTCGACAGCAAGCAAAGTGTTAACAAGACTAAACAATTGCATGACCCTTTCATCCTGGCGAAGATCTTCATGACCTGAAAACGAACATGAGCATCTACAACCAATAAAACCTTCGACCATGTTCACCCTTCAAGACGTATTGATAATCCCTGCCATCACTACCTTTAAGTGATAAACGACGTGGCCTTTGCTTGGATGCGATGACAGTGAGCTTAGTGGCAAAGCTCGCGATCGTAACTACAGGCCGCCCGCTCTGATAAGTTCCTACATGGCGTTGTTTTGATCAAACTCCAGATTCGCACATTGAAGGTACTCACCCGGCACTGCGAGCTCGAGGGACTTGGCCTTCAATAGACTAGGAGAGACGTATTGCAGATCCAGTGTGGTCAGTTGGGGCAACTGTTTCTCTACTTTTTTGAATACCTTTTGACCGAAGTTATTTGCACGCTCGGGATAGAGATACGGGGGAATGCAACTTACGCCGTAGTATATATCCCAAGCCTTATCTAACTCACTCGTATCGCCATGTGTACGCCACCTACGACATGCTTCACGAGCTTCATGCAACTCTCTGCCGAAAACTTGATAGAATGAGGTTTCGCGCGCTGTCGTAGGTCCCTGCGAATGGTTGTAAGATGGGATCGGCAAAGAAAGTAGGAAGAATATACTTTATCGAGCAGGTCGTGTAATGGCTCAAGAGCTTGTATCATTCCCTCCGGGTTCTTCTCCGTAAAGAAATGTCGTGAGGCCTCCTCTAGACCTTCATGCCAAAGTTCATGCCATAGAATCGCAACGCGAATAAGTTCTTTGCTAACTAACAAAGCCTAAGAGGAAGTTAGTATTTCTAGGTCTGCATTTCGGCAAGAACAGCAGTACCTGGCTGACGATTGCTTGACTATGTTCTCGCATTCGATCCATGATTGCGAGAGCAGCACTCTGACGAATTTTGCTCGAGGATTTGGATGCCACGGTCAGAGGGTAGATGAGTGCTTGAGGGTGGTGTTTGCCGACATCAGCCAGCAGATCGCTTATATTGCGTTTAATGTTCTTGTGAGGCGTTTGAATCCGGGCGATGATCTTCAGAGGGCATTAGGGATGAACAGAAGCGGATGAACAGTTTTGTCACCTGAGGTATTACCACGAGCCACGTATCTACCTCAACTGTGGAGAATCCGCTTCCTATTGTATGGCTGACTTCATCGTCTGAACCATACTTGAACCAAAGAGTCAGCAAACGAAGTGTGTCTTGTAATGCTTGCTCATTCCGCAAGGCTATGGAACGGAAAAAACCTGGTTGAAAGATGAGACTTCTTGAGACAACAGGAAAAACTGGGATCCTCACCATCCACGGCTTGTATCACATGTGCAACAAGCCCACTTCGAGGACCATCGGTCGTGCGGTTCACGTTTTGGCTCTCCATATATCCAATAACTTCGGAATTTGCAAGGGCCCAAGTATGCCATGCTTTGTACCATGTGGGATCAAAATGTGTCGCAAGATAATAGGAATTCAAGATATCTTCCACGTTCCGCTACCACGGTTTTTGAGATGGGTTCAAAGGGCTTGTGAAGACACTCACTGCTCCCCAGTTATCTGCAAGTGCAACCTGCCATTCACCCGTTTTGAAATGACACCGAGCAAGAAGTCTTGACAGCTCTGTCAATTTCTGCTTCGGGACGCCAGGATGCGATGGGTTTTCACCGGATTCAGCCTGCAGATCCCTAGAAAGACTCGCGGAAAATTGGCGGATAAAGCGAAGACTCTCTTCCTTAGCGCCATTCGCCCACATGAATTTCAGGTGTGCATAGACGACATTGGGAGGGGCCTTGGTGTGGGGGTGTTGGTCGTGGAGACGCTGACCAGATTTAATCATCAATCTGGCTCCACAACCTCAATTAATTACGCACTCGTTCTGGCGACAAAAGGGAGTTGATGGTTTTATCAGCCAACGCCATTCGGTCATTCTTGCGACACAAGTTTGAAAACTTGATCCACATCACAGGATCGTCTTCTGGGTCGAGTACCAATGCCCTGACCTGTAGAATGCGCTGCCATACTTCTACATCAGGTTGGCAACCTTGCAGACTGTGAATAGAGTTAATCAACATAATAAGGGGGAAAAATATTGCATACCGTTTCATCCAAGTCCTTCTCATATTTTTCTGTCGCTCGGGCTGGTCAGCGTACTGTTTGAAGGCGATGATTTCCTCTAATTCCGACAGCATTTGAGCTCTAACCATGACACTAAACCATCGGAATCAGTCAGACCCATTATGCCAAGTAAAAGCAACGTACTTATATGAACGACCATAGCCCTCTCCAACAAATGAGCTCAATTCGGGGTCCAGTAAATCGCGCGCTTTTGCGATGTCGACCAAGGCCTTCGGGAACTGGTTCCGATGTACAGATAGGATCGCTCGGTAGAATGCACGATCAGGTGAGTCGGCTTTCATCGTCGTCAGGTAATCGTCCATGGCATCCCACTCATGGAGTGACCATGCAGCCGCCGTCGCCATCGGAGCAATATCACGTCGAAGGTCATGACCAGCTGTCGACCACGTCTGCCCGACAAGAACAGCTAGATGATCCCATTCACCAAGAGCGTGTAAACACTTCATTCGTCCCATTTGGGTCCCAAGGTCGTTGGGCTCAACCTCGCTTCTTCGTTCATAGACCGCCAGCGCTTCCTGCCAGCGTCCTAGACGTTCATACCATGCCTCCTGCTTTTTGACATCGTACTGCTCGCGCGCCGTCAAAAGTGTGCCCCATGCAGCATCATGCTGTTGAAGCCGGGTGTTAATTGAGATGAGCGACTCTATTACTGGGGGAGCAGCCTCGGCGAAAAATTCGAGTTCCTTGTAGTGCAAGGCCTTGGCGTACGCCATGTACTTCATGGCATATTCACCCAAAGTCCGATGTTCGATTGGAAGGGGTTTCTCCTCATGCTCCATGAATTCAGCAAGATTTAGCAGACGATGGATGAGGTCTGCCGGCGCCGTTGTCGATGTGATTGCGAACTCGATGGATCGTACAAGATCTTCCTATTAAAAAGATAAAAAGATGAGCATGTTATAAGTCAAGGCGACGAAAAGCACCCTAACTTGATATTGATCGTAGAGTTCACTCCAACACGACAGGAAAGCGGCATTGAAAAGCTCTTTGGCCAATGGAGGATGAATGTCGACGAGACTCATGCACGCGCGGAGGGCATGCGATGGTGATTCCTTCATGAACTCAACACCGAGGCGATGCATCCACCCTACCCAATCGTCGCGCGTGGTAACTTGTGAAGTATCCCATGCCTGTTTGAGATGTTGTTGGTTCACGGCCAATTTACTCGCCTCAGCAGGAGCGGAAAATTCCGGAGCTTTAGAACTCTCACTGATACTAGTTATAGTAATGAGTAAATGCAGATACTAACGGAACTGGGTACGACTTACAGAGTATCAAGGACACCAGCCTCTTGCGGCAATCTTTCACCATTCAAGAGTTTCGAGATCATATTCTCGTATTTTGGATGATTATTGATCCGGTTTCGAAGAATGCACTATCAAATGAATCAGCCCCATGGTAAGTAATATCATCATGGTGGCACAAACCTTGTTAATGGTGGGGATGAAAATGGCAAAATCGGATCCGAGTTGGACCACCAATGCACATAGAGTGTCCATCACAGCCATACGAAGCTCATTGTTTTGCGACTCCAAGACGCGGACCAAAGGATGGATAATGCGGGAAGCATGATCAGAAAAGTTAACGCGTCGCGATAAGCCTTCGATAGTCTGGATTGCCCTCTTCCGCAAAGGCGTAGCTCCAGGGCCTTCAGGACGTTCGTATGATTTGATAATAATCGGAATAACGAGGTGCAAGTATTCCTCGATATTCGTGCCGAAAGTTAGGAATGCATCGAAAATCTTCATCTGTGTCATCATCCTCTTGTCATTCAGTTCTCCCTCGAAAACTTTGAGAATCAAAGGAAGAATGGTAGGTAAGAATGGTTTGAATTCTGAGTCAAGCGCTTTGCCCAGAGCTTCGATCAAGGAAACGATTGGCAATTGAAGAGTTGCATTTTCCCAGAGTTCAGTGATTAGACTGAAGATATCAGGCATAAAGTTACGGACATGTTGTTTGACGATTCCGACAAGGATAGCGAGCTGTTCCAGGTAGAATCCTAACCTTGCGGTCGATCCTCGGGCGACAGCAGCAAATGCAGGTATTATCTACAATACTAGATCAGTATGAGAAGTCGTAAGAATATCAGGTTCAGGACCTGCGGGAGGAACGACACGCATTTCAATCCCTGGGTCTTGAAGATGGACATAATGGCCTCAATTACGGTCGGATGGTGAGCGTTGAGAGACTGATCCTTCAATATGGCCAAAAGGGCCGTTATCACAACGTTTTGGAAGTAGTCATCAGACGTGGTAGGACCAGTTTGTTGGTTTATTGGAACCTGATTTACTGCGATCAAGGCAGTCTCACTTGCTTCGCCTTCAAAGCGAAGCTATGTTATGGTGTCTCAGCCCACTTCTATCAGAAGAAAAGGACGAATCACCTTTCGCCGATAAGGATCCAGAGCACCCATGATGCCAAGTACCTTGACAACTTCCCGTCGCACAGGCTGTGAGGTCTCCGTCTTTAGTATCCTGCCCAACAGTTCCAGGAGTTGGGGGTAATCTGCCAGAGGCGCGATGACATATCCTGTACTTGAACAGACCTGACCAAGAGTATGAAGAGCAGCATCACGCTTGATAAGGGACGGGTCCGCAAGGCGTGACATGATAACCTGCATGAGATCGGGGACATGGGTCATCGCATCCTCGCCGGCCACGCAAGTTAATTCTCCGAGGCACATGAGAACATTTGCGGCGACGGTAGGATTGGTGTCGTTGGCTTTTTGAAGGAGCATTCGTAACATAGGGAGAGCGTATGGTTTGATAAGTCGCTGGGTAGCGCTAACGAGGCGGGTCAAGAGTTGAGTACATTCCTCCCGATTGCGCCTACAGGAAATGTGAGATGCCAGGAAGAATGTTAATTGAAGGACTCCTCACAGGACTGTCGAATATTCCAATTCAGTCAACAGCTGAATCAGGGCCTTCCGAAGGGAAGGCATGACATAGGCTGGGTTATGTTTGCCAAGCCGTCCAATCAAAGCCACAGCAGCAACTCTGTTTTCAAACACCTCATCATTGAGTGCGATGAAGATAGATCGAACATTCTCAGCTTGGGCGAGATGTTTGTCGAAACGTTCATGAAGAGATGTCAAAACAGTAGAACGGATTGTAGGATCTAATAGAGTTGGTGATCTTAATGTTAGGTTGCGAGAGGAAAACACAAACCTGGATCGGCGATGCCGACCGTCAAGAGTTTATCGAGGACATCGCTGATGACTTCAATGGCATGACTACTCGCTTGATAGCAGATGGGGTCACGGACGAAGAGACAACAGCAGGTAAGTGCTGCTTCTCTCCTGATCTCGGCGTTGTCGTCCTCGAGATATGGTAAGGCACAAGTGCGAACAAATTCGTTTAGAACATGACCTGAGAGAAAGAAATTGGGTACGGGAAATGGAAAAAGGTGACATACATACTTGTAAAATCAAATGACCCCAGCGTGTTAAGAGCCAGAGTAATGAGTTCAGGATTCTTTTCGTTCGTGGTTACCTATTATACATTTCCTCGCATGAAAAAGCCAGACGACCATAATTCCGAAACGCAACGAACCTGAGTAGGATTTAGATCTCGAGTGAGGGTGGCCATTTCCGTCCGCCCCAATGTCGTAGGAGCTCCGAGTGGCTTATAAGGCTGACCACTCAATATGTTGGAGAGTAGATCCAAAAGCCGGTCTAATAGCGATAAGCGTTAAAACACAAAAGATGACGGGATTTGACAGTACCTTGTATAGTCCGAAGCAAAGGAGGTATATGTCTTGCGATTGCGGTAAGGGCTTGTCGCAAAGACTCGCTGAGCCCACATGCTAGCATGAGATCAAGCTGGTCATGGAGTAATTTCGTGAGGTTGGGCCCAACAGCTGCTGCGAGCATGCCAATACATTGGAATATAGGTTCTTCAGAAGGTGCGTTCTTTCGTCTAGGTACAAGATGAATGGAATGATACCTCATTGGGGGAGATCTTACCCTCTGCTTTGCAGCCCTTGCTTAATTTGCATCATGATCGAGTCTAAGAAAGGTTTCATGTCACTTCCAACAGCTGTGGCGGTATGCCCGATTGCAATGAATGCTACGAATGAAGGCATAAGGAGTATGGCTCGATGGGCATAGACTGAAATCCGAACCGAATGATCGCTCCGCAGGTTTCTCGAGTTGGGTCAATAGATGGCCCATAGCCTTGTGCAAGAAGTGCTCGGTAAATGTCTGCGTATCATAAGCGGCAAGTGAAGGGATCATCGTGATGACCATTTTGCGAACGACAAGCTCTCGGTGAGATTTGAAGCGGAGAATTTGTTCTGCAGTATCAAGGAATGTCTCTTTCATAAACTATTATAGTGATGAGTGCCCAAACTGAAGAAAAGAGTTGGACAAATCTCGTACCATGCCTGCATGAAGCAACAATTCTCGATAGGTCAGAAGGGATCCATGAATCACCTCTGGCTGAGTCTGCTTCAGACCCATCTGCGCATCCTGCAAAATCTTGAACAAGTAAGGGCTACGACTCTGGCGCTCCCTCGTGGTAACGATCTCAAGGCACGCTGCCAGCAGCTCCGCAGCTCCCTCTCTCACTATTACACGCTGGTCACGCAGCGGAACGAGAATATTTTCGAAGACGAAGGCGATATGGGAGTGAAAATATGTTTGACTGTTTCGAGCGAGCTCCTTGAGGATCAATACGCCAGCGTATCTCGGCGCCTCTTGCTTGTCAGGTTGCATCATTTCTATTGCGGCAGGAACTTCTTTATCCATGAACCTCTCTCCAAAGGCGGCCCCTCCAATAACCGCAATCTGTCCAAGAGTCTTGGACGCCGCCAGCATAAGGTTGACGTCGTGATGTGGAAGGAGGTATTTAACATAGTTCCAAAACCGCAAGAGATTCCGTTTTGGATCGATATTCTCCTCTCCCTCAATAGCAAGGAGATGGCCTGTTGTCGGATGAGGCCGAGTTGAGGAAAAACTGAGCGACAGACCACATACTGATCGCTACAAGGCCACCAAAGGCTTCCGCCGTATTCTGACTATGTGTCAGCTCAAATAACCTTCGATTGATGTTGTCGTCCCATAACTTCGCTGCGGCATCCGAAGACATCTCTGCGACAGTTGTCGACAGCTAGAAGGACGGATTAAAAGTATGTTCGATCTACCAAGAAAGACTTGCATAGCGCTGGAGCTCTTGAGCAGCCTGGAGCCTGACTTCGGCATTCTTGTTCTTTAGGCTCTGAAATATCTGATCAACCTGGGCTGGCTGCGCGTTGGATGCCATGATCAGGCAAACACGGACGCGACTTGATGTCAACACGACGTTCCGATCCCAATTGCTTGAGTAAGTTTGCTCCTGTTTAGTTTCCAAGGCTTCAGCGTCTCGCTAGAACCATGCCTTCCAACTTGAAGTATGACTCTTACATACATCTATGTAGTACTAGTACGACTTGAGTCATATCCACGACCAACCCATACAGGAAAAACACACCAGGAGTCATATTCTCAGGGACTTCCGTCTGCCCTGAGCTACATGGACTGGCCAATTGCCGACACTTTCCGCCTTCCTGGGGCCAATCTGCAGCCAGTGGACCCAGGTTGGACCGTGACTTTACGCTGGAGGCCAGTATGACTTTGACTGCAGGTAGAAACCGGGTCCTCCGAGTGCATCATCGCACTGACAGAGACCGATTGTGACATATAGATCTTGATATATGGATGCCAGATGTGCTGGTTCGGAATGGACAAATCATCCGTGCCATAACAGCGGAGAAGGCGCACTTAGGCCTTCTGTCCACCGCGACGCTGCCGGAGCGGGGCTCGTAGTTCAAAGTCGGGACTCGGAAGTAAACAAGCCGTCCCGCACCATATCAATTTCGAGTATTTCATTCTCTAGGAATTCTGCATTACCACTGACCAGTCGGTTCTGCACAAATTGGCGTGTCGTTTTGGATGGATGGCCAGGGATGGCCCCGACCCTAGCGTCGTTACCCTTAATTGATATCCAGTTGCGGATTACAACGTGACACATCGGGATTAGATTTGGTGCCAAGCATATTTTTCGTGTGCGTTCCTCACTGTATACTTATATATTTGCCTTCCATATGCTGGTTTCCTCCGGGTGTGTGGGTCATAAACCCGATGAGATTCTTGCTAACGATTTTCACTTCATATTCAGACAACCCGAGCTCCCTCGAAAGCGTTGAGCACTTATAGCTTCGGGCCTGTGGAAACGGGTGGAAATCTAGGGCACGATGCGACGCGAGTTTTGCGGATCATGAGCTTCAAGCAACTCGTCGTCCGACGTTCTACACGCACTTTTTTCCGCTCGGAACCGGCTCATGTAACGGCCCTGGGGTATACAGACCGCTCCGCACGTCAACCATATGGATCGAAGCGTCTGTGCCATGTCGTCTCGTCTCGCATGACATGCTTATCTGTCCT